>PVIU01018017.1:0-40177 GCA_004026605.1 Ondatra zibethicus
AAGAGTGTAAGGGCTATGTGGTCAGATCAGTGGTAAGAATGGAAAACAGGTATTTCCATCAAGCAAGGCATTTGATCCGCAGAAGAATGCACCTGTTGTTGACTATGGCCATTCTTTTCATAGATCAAGGAGAAATGGAGGGGTGAAGTTCAAGTCTGTTGGTAGATATGCTTTGGATGCCAATCTGAGTGTTCTCAACTTGGTTATTGAAAAAAAAAACTGTGGGAGAGAAGGGTGTTCCTGGACTTACAGATACTGCTGTGTTTTGGAAGTTTGAGTCAACAAGATCTAAGAGACTGAAAAGTTTTCTATCTTTCTAAAGACGGTGTCCACCAATATGTTGACATAAAGTACTTAAAAAAAAAAAAGGTAAGAATCCTAGGACCAAAGCACCCAACAGTCAATGTCATGTTACTTCATGTACCATGACATAAATGAAACAGTGCACCAATAACAGCAAGGAGGAGGCTGCAGAATATGCTAAACTTTTATTTATGAGAATGAAGGAAGTCAAAGAAAATGCAAGGAACAGATTACCACATGTAAGCTGTCCTGACTGAGGGCTTTACTTCCAAGTCTGAGTCCAGCCAAAAATAAGTATTTTAGAGTAACAAATAATTTATCAGACCTTGAAAATGTATTATTCAAATACCACAGAAAATTCAAATTGCTTTAGGGTGTTGATGTATAAATGAGCAGTGATTCCAATAAATCTGACCAAACAATTAGATGTAGGACTCAGTGATATTTTTTTCTCTAATTCAGTTACATTATGGCATGATGTATGTTTTCCTGCTTCGGCTTCACAGAATAAATTTGTAAAAGAAAACACAGGTTTTTTTTTTTTGAAGGCAGAAAAAGTTAAATGATTTCTAATTAGGCAGGTTTTTGTAAGCAAGCATTTTTAAAGATAGTGAGAATTTTATTGACTCCACATGAAGTGGGCTGCACCTCCTCTCTAACTGCTTGATTCTATTTCAAGCGTTGTAGATAGAATGGTGCCCCAATGCAGAGCATAAAGTTAAGGTGTTTTATTGTCCTTTCTGGTTGACCTGTTCAGAGTCAAGAGAAGACAGTGTACATTAGTATCATGGCTTATTTTTTAAAAAAGTGATGGAGTCTGAATTTTTATTCTTTGTGGTGATTATAATTAATATCAGATTGTAAACATGAAAACTGCAAAAAAATGATTTTGAAAAGTTCTCAGTATACATAGTACAAAATATCTTATGAGTTAATAGCTAAGCTAGTTTCCCTTGTCATTGCAGAATGTATACATACCAGACATCATTTTATGCCAGCCTAAATATACAAATAGATTTCAAATGACAATTTAAGAAAATAAGGAAAGACACATCTGTAAATTAATAGCCTAAGAGAAGACAGTGAAGCAGGGTGAAAAGACGGCCTCGGCCAGGACATATGGCCTCTTGTTCAAGCCCTGTCCTGCCAACTCCGATCTATCTCCTCATTTGTGAGATGGTATGAACAACACGACCTCTCTCCCAGGGTGTCTTGGGGAATAAATGAGTTACAGTGTTATGAAGTGCTTTGCTGTAAGAGCTCCATCAGTGTTAATGAATATAAAAGTGTTACCCAAGACACTCAATATCTGTTAGCTGAATTATCTCTCTGCTCTAAGTTGTTAATTCAGATGATGAATTAACACATTTGTCATGGTGTAGAAAACATTCTAGAAATGCAAGGAGTGGGAGTCTGATGGGGATCTGAATACACGCTGTCTGGATTCCTTTATAAAACATCCCATGAATCACTACTTTGTATGGAGTCATACAGAAGTCCTGTCTAAACCACATGTCTTCTCCATAAGCTCACATCCCACACATGAACAGTTTGTCCAGCAAGCAAGTGATGGGGTGTTCAATATGATGCTTTCGTCCATCTCGGGAGACTAGAAGTGTGTCACAGTTGCCATCATCATGTCTAGTTTTCTGTTATAGCAATTTCAATATTTCAGTTGTATTTTGAATTTTAAGTTGTATTTATCTGAATTTATTTGTATGTGCATAAATTTTATCTAAATCTTAAGTGCTGGCATATGTGGATGGTGTAGCCTCACTGCAAGATGGTTCTATTTGCAAATTATGCATTCTATACTGGTGAGAAACAAGTTCCCACTTACTTTGGTTTTCATAGGGAGTATTTCACTAACACAGTGCAAACCAAGATGGATTAGATTCATTTTTTCCTCTAGACACCACAGCAAACACTGGTTGTATACTAGCCACAGTATACTTCCTAAGGAAATTGCAATTTGAGAGCTGAAAAAGGTGGATCCACTATGCATTTTTTATGACTGTATTACCACCGTCTCTGTACAGAAATTGATGAACTGCACCTGCTGTGCTCTTTGCTGAGTCTACAGTTTTGTGTGTGCCAAGGATTTTTTTTTTCTTCATTGTGAATGATGAGAGTAGATCAACTTACCACAACCAACTGTGATGAACTGGTTACAGTGAACCGCAGCCATGACAGAACTTGGGGCAGATACTATACATTTTCAAATTGATTTACTATTTTGTTACAAAGTATTTTTATGTGTAGATAGATGTGAGAGACAAAGAGGGGGTGGGATAATGAGCACATTTATGCAGTTACATCTTACTGTGTCTTCATATGTGAAGCCCACTCTTAGTGTTAATCCTTTGAGACAGGTCTCTCCATTAGACACAAATCTATATACCACGACCCAATAAGTCCCAGAGAGCTTTCTATCTTTGCCTCCCACAGTGCTGGCTTTCTTTGTATGTACTAGAAATTTGGACTAAGAGTCTGATGCTTGTGCAGCAAGCACTCTTACCCACAGAGCCATCCCTCTACCTCCCAATAGATTAAATAAGAGCTAAGTATTAAACACAATGGTTTCCCTTTTTATGACTAATGGGGAGAAAGAAATTTTCTTTCTATTGTCTCCCCCACTCCTCAACCATCAGATTTATCAAAATTGAGCTGTTCCTGGTTTTATTTTTGTTTAGTTTTTGTGCTTGCATATAGCTTTTTCTGTCTTCTCCAGTGATGAGAATAAGCAAATATACAAGTGAGCTACACGTCCAGTCCTCTGTCTCTTTTAAACATGTGCAAAGTGACAAGAAGTATGTATACACTTGAATATTATGTTTCTCAAACGTAAAAGATTTTATTGCTTTAGAATCTTTAGAATCACCAATTTCAAGATAAATAAGTTTCTCATATATGTATTAGACCCCAATCTACATCTTCCCAGACAAACTTTCCACTCTTGATCAATTTCTTTTTCTGGTATTTCATTTTTGAACTTTATACACAGATTACTTTTTATCTGATGTGGTCTGGTCACTCAATATACTCTTTAAGATCTATCACTCTTTTGTTCTGTATTATATTCATATATATGGAGAAACATCTTATTGGATTCAACAGTGCCTTTACCTATTCATCAGACAGTGAGTCTTTGAGTTCTCTTCATTTGAGCTTACTTAAAATAATACTTCTATAAACCTCTATATTTATGGAAACTTCTTTTTCATTCCTTTTGTGGGAATAGGTTACAATAGCATTGGCAATCAGAAAGTAAATGAATTTCTACCAGAAACTGTATGGCCTTTTTTCAAAGTAACATTAACATTCTATCAGTAATTTAACAAATTTATAGATTTATATATTTTGCACCTCTGAATATTATCACACGTTTACTTTTTGACAATTTAATGACTCTGTGGCTTGATATGTCTTAGTTTGAATCTCCATGATCTTAATGAATTAAACATCTTGATCGTTCATTCAGAGCTCTTTTTTATGAAATACATTGTCAAATACTTCACCACCTTTAATATGGTCTCCTATCTTCTTACTATTGAATGGTTACAATTAATTAAAATCGCAAATTTTCTGTATTGTGCAAAAAGCTATTTGTGTAATACATACATTGTAACTTCTCCTAGTTTGAGCATGTTTTCTTAGTTTTTAATCTTAATTTTAAAATGAAACCCATTCCACTTTAAAACAGTCTTCTGCTGTGTGTGCCTTGGCTTGTGCCCACAGCTCACACTGCAGTGTGGTTACTGACCTGAAGCTCTGATGCAGAGTTTTTAGATGGATTAATGTCTCATGGGAGTGAATTCCTTCTCCCAAGTGTGCATTATCATGAAACAAGTCAAGGCTGGGTACCTTAGCCGTCCTACATTTGCCTTCTCTGTGTCAATGCCTGATTCCATTTTTAACACCACAAAATGTAATAAATAAAATAATGAGTTACTGCCTTTACCTTTCCACACTTCTCCAAAGACACCTTCACCTTGGTATTTTGTTCAAGAGCCTATCTAGACCCCAGTGGATCCCAACTTTTCAGACTCCATGAGCCCCAAGCAAACTTTTCTTTATATAGTATCCAAATCAATGTTTACATAAAAATGCATGTAAAAATCCAGAATATTATGATTTTTTATGGATAGTGTTTTTCAAGTCTTAGCTTAAAACCTTTTCTGATCTAAAAACTATACAGATAATCTCTGGTGATTTTCTGCCCCCTGTCTACTCTCATAGTTTTACAACTTCACCTTTTACATTAGACATCTGATACATTTGGAGTTAATTTCTGTATGTTTGGGGGAATAAAATTAACTTTTGTACGGTTTTCTTAATTATTCAGAACAGTTTGTTGAACACATTGATTGAGAGACTTGATGCTCTTAGTATTAACCAGTTGACTATGCACATATTTTGACTCTAACCTAACAGCTAACATGCTTTTCTCATGAGTGTTTTGTGCATATGTGCATAACCTGTTTCATGTAAGTCAAAGGAAAATTTCTTACTTGCAACACCAAAATCCCAACAAATAACAACCAAAATATTTACAAAGTTCAGGTTTCTAGAGACGGTTCAGCAGTGAAGAGCACGTACTGCTCTTGTTAGGGGCCAGTTCAGCTTTGAGCACACAGTCACGTGACTCAAAGCTGCCTGTACCTTCATCCTCAAGGGATCTGTCCTCAGCAGGCACTGAGTTATGTGCACAAACCCACACTCTCTCTCTCACACACACACATTTATGCAAATAATTAAAACAATAAAAATGAAATCTTTTTTAAAAATTTTACAAGTTCACAGTCAGTAACAAAATACCAGGCAGGAAAGAAACAGGAACATATGTTCTTAAGAGTAAAATAACTCTATAGAAATAAAGCCAAAGTCCCTAATTTAATTTAAAACAGTGTTAAATAGATAATATGAATATGCTTCTAAAAGTAGAGGAAAAATAAGCCTGTTGAAATGATTAAGGTACATACAAAAAAGATCCAAAACACAATTAGAGTGAAAATATAATTTAATTAATAAAAAATGCACAGAAATGATAAAGACAGCTGGTCTTCAGTATAAAAGACCAAAATCTCTCTACACTGAGAAACACAGATATGAAACCAATACTGAAATGATGGAAAGAGCATTTGACATCATCACGACTGGACTACTGGACCAGAAGGAGATTAGGCAGAGGGGTGTGGGGAAGGAAAATACATTTGATGAGCTCCCAAACCTTAGAGGATGCCAGTTCACTAGGCACTAATCAGAATGCAATAGAGAATAACAATGGCCTTGTACGGCCCAGTTTGCTGTCATCTTAACACAAGCTAGAGTTATCTCGAAAGAGGGAACTGTAATTGAGAAAATTCATCCATCAGACTAGACTCTAATCAAACTTGTGGGTCATTTCCTTGATTTTTGATTGTTGTGGGAGGGCCAAAGTCGTTGTCGGGTGCCACCCTTGGGCAAGTGATATTGAGATATATAAGAAAACTGGCAGAGCAAGCAGTAAGCAGTGTTCCTCCATGGCTTCTGCTTGAGACCTGGCTTCTAGGTTCCTGCCCTGCTTGAGTTCCTGCTTTGGCTTTCTGTAATGATGCACTGTGATTGGGACAGGCAGGCCAAATAAATCTTTCCTCCCCAAGCTGCTTTTGGCCATGGTCTTTATCACAGCAATGTGAAGCAAATAAATCTAAACATTATAGTCAAAGACAAAGACCAACCAAATTGACATATGGTTAGGAAAAACAAAAGGAAAATAGAACTATTGTCAGAAGCCAGGAGCTTCTCTATTGCCATAGAGAGAGAAGTCTTTACAAACAAGAATTTCAAACCCTTTGAAATTTTTATTTTATAAAGTATTAAAATTATACTTAAAATATATACTTAAAATAAAAAATATTTTAAGAAAAAACATGTTCTGAGTTTAAAATTTCAAGATTTAATTTCCATAAGTGCTAAATTAAAGGAAGAATCCAAGGGAGCACATCCCTCCTCAACCACAGGTATAATTTAAGGCCACATGTATGAATGAAGAATGCCCTAAAATATAAATTAGGAGTAAATATAAAACATATTTTTTTTTCTGTTTTCTTTTCTTCCAAAGCTGATTCAGCAGCATGTCATTTGAGATCGTGGTATGGCCTCCATTTCTTCCCACACAAGTCTGTCAGTTGGCTGCCTAAAGTCTGCCCAACAGGACATTGGCTTTACTCGAAGAAACTAAAGAGGAAGCTGCAGTGTCTTCCATGACTCTGTCCAAATGTCATAAAGATTTGGCATCACCCCCTCATCATTAAGTATGGACTACTAAGTCCACACTCCAGATAAGAAAACCCATTGTTAGGAGGAAATGTTAAACATTTTGTGGAAATAATTTTTATATCACAAGTATGGAGGTGCTTAGCTTCTGGGGGAAAAAAAACACTAAGGTATCTGTCTTAGTTAGGATTACTATTGCTGTGATGAAACTCCATGACCACATCATTGTTCATCATCAAAGGAAGTCAGTGCAGGAACTCAAAGAGGACAGGAACCTGTTGCAGGTGCTGATGCAGAGGTCATGGAGGAGTGCTGCTTACTATCTTGCTCATCGTGGCTTGCTTCTATATTCTTATACAACCCAGGATCACCAGCCAGGAACAGTACCACCCACAGTGGGCTGCATTCTCCCCAATGATCACTAATTGAGAAACTTCACTACAAACTTGTCTATAGCCCAATCCTATGGAGGCGTTTTTCTAATTACATTTCTTTTCTCTTAACTGATTTCAGCTTGTGTCAAGGTGACATAATACTATTCAGTAAGGTCTCCCTTTAAAGAAGAAGGAAAACAAAACTACTTTGAACCAAACTTATGGTTCCCTTGTTGATCTCACAGATCTCTGAGCTTCTGTTTGGACACTGATCAAATTATATAGAATTGTGTATATTAGAGAAATAAAAAGTATGGAATACAATGTCACATTCCTGGGGTTGGGGTCAGAGGTCTACCTTGCTGGAACTATGTGACCTTCATAAAGTCACTTAAATTTCTTATTAATCGGATATCCTATGTATACTAAATTGATGCTAACAATATGTATACTAAATTGATAATTAACAATATTAACAATTATGTAGTAATTATGAGTCTCAAATGCATGGAGATAAAAGGTTATATTACATATTTATATGTAATTTGTCAGTTTACTCATATGTAAAATTTTATAAATTTGTATTTCCTTGCAAGAATTTGCGCATAGCCACAGGGAACCTGTAGCTGTTGAAATTCATCTTCCTGGGCAAGCATGAGGAGACTTTCTGAGGAGTGAAACTAAAACAAAAGAATGAAATTTTAAAAGAGAGTTCCAAATTATGACTTGTAAAGTTATATTCCAATTTGACTTTGTACTTCCATGACTCTGTCCAAATGTCATGAAGATTTGGCATCACCCCCTCGTCATTAAGTATGGACTACTAAGCCCACACTCCAGAGAAGAAGAACCCTTGTCAGGAGTAAGGGCTCCTCCATCCTGGAATCTAGGTCGTTGAGCTGAAAAGGTAAACTGGTTAGAAATTCTCGTTATTGGATCATTGCCTGGGAAGAATGCATCCCTGCCCCGATAGGAAAGACAGCTGTGAATTTAGGATCAACTGTCCAGAGAAAATAAATCCTCAAAAGCAGACAGAACAAAACAAACCAAGAAAACAAACAACAAACAAACAAAAAAGCCTAATGCCAAAAGTTATGCATGAGAGCTTAGTGATGAGAGTAATTGAATGTTTCCATTGGGAAACTGCAAGTTTATTAAGTCTTGTTTAAATGTATGTGGGAGTTTATAGCTCAGCATATCAAACCAATGCCTTTTAAAACCAACTTCTTGTCAAGGATATTTCAGCTTTATGCCAAAATGTTCCCAGAATAATTCAGCTGAATCAAAAGAACTCTGATTTAGTACCTAATACCTTAATTGAAGCATATATTAGATATTTGATATCAGATAAACAACATATTACAAAGATATTACTTTTTACCTTTGGTATTATATGTGAATAGGAATGTTGTCTATATATATATACACAATATATGTGTCAAAAATCCATGAAATTTTAGTCAAAAGATTTTCTAACATACTCTTATTTTCTACTATGACATAATTTTCCTTGAGATAACTCATCTTGAAGAAAAATATAGGAAACAAACTGAGTAATCTCCTAATTAAAAGATAAAAGAATTATTTAATTCTTGGTACTTGAAAGTACTAAAAGGTTAATTTTACTAAAAAATGAAAATTATTGAATATGGAAACTTACATATTTTGTGTGATGACAACGTTTTATCTTTAATTTTGTTTATTTATATTATATTTATGAGTGGTTTGCCTGGATGTACAATTGTATACCACTTGTTTGCCTAGTGCCAATAAAGGCTAGAAGTCAGTGAATCCCAATGAACTGGAGTTATACGTGTGATCCACCTTATGGGTGCTTGATATAGAACCCAGGTCCTCTGGAAGAGCAGTCCATGCTCTAAACCCCTGAACCGTCTCTCTAGCCTCCCTGATGAGACCATTTAAAAAAAATGAAGAAAATATCAGCATCAATCCTCACTCAACGTTCTAAGTAGACATTAAATGTAGACATTGTTGTTAATGGCAGATAGTTGATGGTAAATGCAAAGGGGAAACCGCACTGTTCTGCAGGAACAAAAGCATATCTGTCAGCCTACTGTATTTTATTACAGTCACATTCAAATATGACCCAAATCACTGACAGATAATGATATATAAGATAATCCACATTTCAAATGCTAGAATGATTTTAACGTAGCAAATGATATTTTGACATTTGACCAGTGATTGATTCACTTTTTGGCATACTCTCAGTTTCATATCAACAAAGTTCACACCACAGACCCATCAGCATGTCTCCATACATAACCAGACACTATTAGCGTGCTATAAAATACAATACTAGACTTCCCAGATGTGACCCGGTGCTACACTCCTATTAAGTGTGAACTTTTTCCTCAAACACAGGACCAATATATTAAAACAGCAGCGTCGTGGATTGGATTGATTTAACAGTTTCTACTGCTCTGTGTATGTGCTCTAACTATTCCATAATCATCTAAGCTATGGGCCACATATTAGATATTTTAGCCACAGACATTAGTAGGCTTACCTTAGCTATGAATTTAAATTTCTCATTTCACAAATATAATCTAGAAAAAATATTTAAATGACAGTGTAAAAAAATAACTGTTTTGTGAGCTTGAAAAGGGCACATCCTGCAGAGAAGTACTGGATGCAACCATGGTGAAAACTGACTTGCTTTCACACTGCATGCTAATATTTCAGATTCCACTGCTGTGTTTGCACAGTGTGAGAGTCCTTACTCTCAGCCACATGCTGGGAGCACACCTGGCACGGGGAAGAAGATCCTGAAGCAGGTGATCCACTACACCTCTCCCGGCACTTTCTCTGTGGGGAAGCTGTGCTCATTTTGAGCTCCTCTATGGATGAAAAGACAAACCAACAACCTGTGTGAAGTCAACACACACAGAATCACCCCTGATGGACCAATGATGGGGAAACCACTCAAAATACATCATCCTAGCCAGGACACTCACTGATACTGATGCACTAACCTTTTCTCTAATGGACCACATATGGTTCTTGCAAAGTAGCCATCTTCTTTGTTTTTTTTTTTCTTTCATCATACAATTCTGTGAGATTTGATAGAATGGTTAGGTTTATTCTAGCCCCTCCCAATGATTTTATCTTTGTATATAATTATAATTATTATTTCTTGAAGAATAATGACTCCTAGATATTATAGTTGATGTTGTTGATATCAGTATTTTCTTAATTAATTGATCATCAAAGAACTTTCCAACATGTCCTAGAATAATCAAGAGCACTCATTTCACTACTTCATTTAATTTTCACATTATTACATTGTTTTAGTAAACCTAGATTAACCCCATTGTGTTCATTTTCTGCAGATCATTGGAAATGGGCAAGAGATAGTTGCTTTTCTGCATAGTGATATTTTGAATGAAATTTTGAGGGGATTTCTGAAAGAGTCAGAGGTGAGAATGGGAAATGAATCTGACTGAAATAAATTGTAAAAATGTATGAAATTCTCAAAGATTGTAAATATGACCCATATATATAAACAAAATTCAATTTATTTAACAAACATATACAGCATAATTTAAAGTTCTGTAATACCTTTAATTCATCTAATCCCTTAAGAGAATGTGTATGTTTGTAACAATTTTTACACATATATATAAAATTTGGGGCTGATATAAGAAGGCTCAGCAGCTGAAAAGGGTGTGTGACTCCAAGCCTGAGGACCTAAGTTCAATACCCATGGTCTATGTGGTAGGAGAAAAGAACCAATACCTGAAAGTTGTTCTATGACTTGCAGACATGCAGAAACCCATGCATGCGTGCACACACGTGCTCACACACACACACATGCACACATAAAAACCACATGCTTAAAATAAATAACTGTGACAGAACTTTAATGAAAATTCTAGGGAGTCATTTACATATAACATGTGGCAGCTTAAATCATGAAAACAGAAGGCTTCTGGAAACTTTTTATTCTTCAAGAAGTTATCTAAATGTGTTAAGGAAAATTAGCAAGGATTGAATTATACTTTAAAATACCGGTAATCATTTTTCTTGGCTAGGACATTACGGTAAGTGTACTATCTTAAATGAATTATACTAATGCCACTGTTTTTAATTACTAGCATTTTAGTTTATTTACCTGACTATTTAATGACTTAGTGACGCTCCCTTGTACAAAATAGCTACAGAGGTTAGTGACATGGGTCAGCATTTAAGCAAACTTGCTACTCTTTCCAATGATCTGTGCTCAGTTCCAAGCACCCACTCACAGTTTCAGGAGATAGGGAAACCCTTTCCTGGCCTCTGCAGATACCTGTACTCACAAGAATATACGCCCACTTAAGAAATCTACACAACTGAAGAAAAAAAAGGAGTCTTAAAACATCTATGTCCTTAACTGGAATATGATTTTTAAAGTTGCACTTTTTGTGATTTTTTTTATGATAATTCCATTGAATTTTTCAATGACCGCTAAATGTATTAAATGTAAACTTAAACCCACAGCTGATTAAGGTAGAAAGAATAAGAGACTGTACAGTACTGAGCCCTAAGTGGGGCATCTACATTTCATCCCCTCCTTCCAAGGTTCAGAGATTACCAGGAAAGAGGAGTCTCTGGCTCTGAGGTGTTGGGTGACTACAAGCAAAGAGTGTTTGGGGGCCTGTTCTGGCTAATCTGTTTTTTATTATTCATTTTATATATCAACATAGTTCCACCTTCCTCTCCTCCTCCTGCTCCCCCTACTTCCCCTCAACCACCCCACCCACTCTTCTGAAAGGGTAAGGCCTCTCATGGGGAGTCAACAAAATCTAGCATATCAAGTTGTGGCAGGACCAAATTCCTCTCCACTGTATCAAGGCTGAGCAAAGCATTCCACCACATAGAATGGGCTTTAAAGAGCCAGCTCAGGTACCAGGGATAGATTCTGGTCCCACTGCCAGACCACTATCAGACCAGGGGTCCCATAAACAGACCAGGCTACAAAACTGTCACCTACATGCAAAGGTCCTAGTTTGGTCCCATGCAGGTTTCCCAGTTGTTGGTCTAGTGTCTATGAACTCCCACAAGTTTGAGTCATCTGTCTCTGTGGGTTTCCCAATCTTGATTTTGATTGCCCCTTTTGCCCCTCTTCTCTCTCTTAGACCGGACTCCCATAGCTTGGCTTGGTGCTTGGATGTGAATCTCTGCATCTGTTATAATCAGTTATTGGATGAAAGTTCTATGCTAGTCTTATGTTAACTTGACACTCAAATTAGAGTTAGAAAGGAGGGAAACTCAATTGACAAAATGCCTCTACAAAGTCTGGCTCTAAGACATTTTCTTTATTAGTGATTGGTGGGGGAGGGCCCATTCCATTGTGGGTGGTGCCACCCTTGAGCTGGTGGTCCTGGGTTCTATAAGAAAGTAGGCTGAGCAAGACATGAGGAGAAACCCAGTAAGTAAGCAGCATCCCTCCATGGCCTCTGTATCAGCTCCTGCTTCCAGCTTCCTCCCTGTTTAAATTCCTGTCCTAACTTCCTTCTGAGAGGCCCACACCCCCACAGATAGCCTCTGGGTTCAGAGCCAGGGAAAGAAACACCCTGAAAATGGGACCGGAACCAGGGGAAGAGAAACTTTGTCCCTGAACCTAGGACGGAGAAAAGTCCCCAGACCCCGAGAGCAGGATAAAAAGAATGCACTAAGCCCCTAGATTCAGAGCGTACCAAAGATATTTGCCCTGATCCAAAAATTAGAGTCAAAAAGTAAAAAGAACCAAGAAAAAACACAGTTTGGCACCAGAATCAGAGCCATCTTTGCCCCTGACATAAAACCATCCAATCCCTGAGCAGGGAAAATGGGCCAATCACTAAGCCCTTAGAGGCTTGGAATTTCATTCAGTCAGTTTACTGGCTGTTGGAAATTCCCCTCAAGCCTGGAAATCTCCTTACATCATAGGGGGCTGTGAATTCCAAGCCTGGAAGTCTGGAATTCCCCTCACCTCACCCCAGGGAGGCCAGTCACAAGCACAGAGAGGCTTGGAATATCCTAAGCTTCTTCCTCCATATAAACCCAGTCTTTTGGCCACGTGAGGTCTCTCCTGTGCGGTTTATGTTGCTGCTGTCACTGCTGGTGCTGCTTCACACAAATGGAAGAACCTGAGTTAACTCTCAAATAAAGACTCTTTGTTTTTGCATCAGAGTCGATCTCGTGGTGGTGATTTAGGTTCTGGATTCTGGATGTGACACTTCAATGAAAAACAGTGATGAGGAAGTGTAAGCCAAATAAACCATCATTGAAAGCAGGCTTTGGGGCTTTAGAGTCTGACCACACTTTCTGTTTACTTCCTCTGATTCTTCTGTGTGGATGAAAATATGACCATCCAGCTTCCTACCATGCATGCTATGCCTTCCTCACCATAATGGGTTCAATTCTTCTTGAACTACAGTCCAATATAAACCAGTTCTTCTATATCTTGCCTTTAGCAATGGTATTTTGTCACAGTAATATGAAAAGTAATAGCAACCATCAGCCAATTTCTCCCCCAGCCATATATGTGTTATTTTCTGGAAGCAAGAATGATGCTTCTAGCTCAGTGAAAGATTTATTTCTCTGCATCCTGTATTTGAAATGTGCTGTGTCTTCAATACACACTTGAGGGGGAAGAAATAATAACAATGGAAATAACCTCTTGTTTGGGCAGATTGGAGACTTCTTAGCCAATAACTCAAATGGTATCCTACGCTCATATTTTCAGAAAAATGGAACAACCATGTGACCAAGCTGCTGTGAGAAATGCTCTTGTACACTGTAAAGATTTATCACTCATATTGGTTTAATAAAATGCTGATCAGCCAGTAGCCAGGTAGGAAGTATAGGCAGGGCAATCAACCTAAGAGAATTCTGGGAAGAGAAAAGGCAGAGATGCAGTCACCAGCCAGATGCAGAGGAAGCAAGATGAGAATGCATTTGAACCTTGGATATCTTACTAGCACATCTAGGAACATCAGTTAAGAGGAACAAACAAAGACTAGCAAAAAGAAAAAAAATGCAACTGTTTTAAAGATTCTAAAGACAAAATGACCAAACTTGGAGATTATGGAGTATTTAAATGTTGCCCACCAGAGTCAAACTATCCTTGAATGTCTTCCATTGCCCATGCTGTGTCTAACCTAACATCCTTATGACTACCTAAACCTTACAGTTTATTGTAAGTAGACCACTAGCTCTTATCGATTCTAATGCTAAGAATGTCATCATACAGCATCTGAAACCTGTAGCAGAGTTTTCATTGATTTGCTGTGACATGCCTCCCTGTCACCCCTACCAAAGTATCTGGCAAACATTTAGAAATGAGTTTTTGCTATAACTAATAACAATCTCATGTAACCATTTCCTGGGTGGAACATTGGATATAACTGAAACTGTGTTAATAGGACATGGTCCATGTTATTCGGATACAACATGAACCCCCTTGAGGTAAGAGTTGCAGTTTTTCATCAGTACATCTAAATTTTTGATATTCTACTAATAAGAATTTTTTACTTACCCCTAAATTCCAAGATTTTCTACCATCTCTATCATAATATTCATTCTATATATGTCTAAGATAATGTAAAACAGTAAAGCTGCTTAAGGAAAAGACTAAGGTAGTTATATATGGAGATGAGGTATTTTAAGTAAATTAGTTTTATATTCCCAATATGAGTCACTTCAATGGGAGACATAGTTAAAGTAGTAAAATTTGTATAGTAGTTAATGTAAATTCTCAAGATCAGTATGAACATGTACCTTATATCAACCATATTAGTTCTGTCCATTGAAGAGGACTAGAAGAAATAAGAATCAGTAAGAACAGCTAGTCCCCAGAATGAGAATCCCAGCATTTCTC
This sequence comes from Ondatra zibethicus, assembly GCA_004026605.1. NCBI lineage: Eukaryota > Metazoa > Chordata > Mammalia > Rodentia > Cricetidae > Ondatra > Ondatra zibethicus. The sequence continues at coordinate 14,800 of PVIU01018017.1, forward strand.
ACTAGCAGCAACCAAAACTTCTTTCTTCAAATTTTACCTACTTATTTGATGTGTGTGTATATTCATGTGTGTGTGTGTGAGAGAGAGAGTGAATGTCATAGTACATGTGTGAGTTCAGAGGACAACAAGTCAGAGTTGACTCTTGCTACCTTTTGTTGCCCAGGAATTATAACCAGCATTCAGGCATGAACATTAGCATGTCTAATTGCTGAGTCATCTCACTGTTCCCCATGATTTCTTGTTTTCATGTTAATGACTATTTTATCTGTTTATGGACCAGGCTTTTAACCAGTGATATTGGTGTGACCATGGGCTTAGAGATATCCATGGTACCTGGTGGGTTCACTAAACTAAAGACAGTGATTTTTCGGTCCATAGAATCTGTCAACAGTTAGTAGTTCAGAAATCAAGGATAGTATACAGGAGGTGGGATGCTGATTACGGTTGAGGATTCTTCAGTGGTGCAGCTGACCTAAAGTCACTGATGCCCTTTCAAATAATGTCAACAAGAGAGATTTGAATCAAATTATTTCTGTGGTCTGTTGGTGCCCCTTTATGAGGTCAATAGAAGATATAGGAAGTCACAAGACATGCATTATTATCATGTTGGGTAATTTGCCCAATACTAATAACTTCATTTTAATGCTATTTTCTTCTCAAACTCTTGATTCTTTTTAACAATTCAAAACATTAATCTCTGAATTACAGATTTTCATAATCTCTGAAAAAAAGTAAGTGTACTTTAATTAAAATGATAAACAAAGCGAAGTAGTGCCTCAACGTGGTGATTAGCTCTGTTCTAGTAACACGTAAAATTTGTTATCTTTAGTTTCTATCTCATCGTTAAGGTATATCCCCAAAAAGCACACTTATAAAAAGACAACAAATGGATGCATCTAATTCTAACAATTAAGCAACATCCTCAAATCTTTGATCATGCATTGTCCTATATCCAGAAGCTTCTTCTTTGTCAACTCTCAAATAAGTGTCATAGATTTTTGAATATAAAAGATCACAACAACATCACATTGATGTTTTTATACTCTGGTCTTAGAAACTGCTTTCAAAACCTTTTCACTTAGTTTCAGCATATAAATATTTTATCTGTGAATATTATATTTTTACATGTAAATAATGTCTTTAATTTTCATTTTCTGAAGGCAAAGAAGAAATGTTCTGCCTCAGGCCTCTCATTCCAAGTATGGGCCAACAGGAAATTTAAAAAATGTTGTGAATTACATGAAGAACCTGTTGTTCTTTATACAATATTAGTTTAAAAGAGCTAGTGTAATAATAATAATAAACATCTACTAATCAAAAGCTAATGTGAAAAATTCTGAACTTACAGGTATTTTTAAGAAATGCTAAAGTTTGCAGATGTTGATTAATGATCAAATACTATACACAGGCCCCCAATGCATCGTTCCCTGAAAGCTCCATGGAGACCAATACTTGCTGGACATAAGAAGTGAGACAACAGTGGCCCTGGGACTCCAAACCCCCAAGTCCCTAAAACCTCCACATGGGAGAAAGGCCAGGGGGCCCTCCTCCCCCAGGTGCCTTGCACATTCCTAGCAGCCAGCAGGGAGCTGGGCTGCTAGACAGCCATCTACCCTGCCCCCAACACATCCTTCCCTATGAGCTCCTTGGAGACCAATACTTGGTGGACATAAGAGACATAAGGGCTGAAGGAAGAGATGGGAAAGCACCAATGCAAGAACTCCTCCATCATCCTAAAAAGCAACATGGTACCACCAGAACCCAGTAGACACACAACAGGAAGACTTGTTCATCCTAACCCAAAAGATACAGAAAAAAAATGATTTTAAACGTTACTTAATGAAAATAATAGAGTCCTTTAAAGAGGAAGTAAGAAACTTCCTTAAAAAAATGGAGGAGAAGACTAACAAAAAGCTGGAAGAAATAAATAAATCCCTCAAAGAAACCCACGAAAAACAAGAAAAAGCAAACAAACAGGTGAAGGAAACATTTCAAGACTTGAAGATTAAAATAGAGGCAATAAAGAAAACACAAACCAAGGGAATTCTAGAATTGGAAACTCTGGGTAAATGAACAGGAACTACAGAGACAAGTATAACCAACAGAATACAAGAGATAGAAGAAAGAATCTCAGGTGCTGAAGATTCTATTGAGGAAACAGACTCTTTGGTCAAATAAAACACTAAATCCAACAAATTCTTAACACAAAACATTCAAGAAATCTGGGACACCATGAAAAGACCAAACTAGAGACTAATAGTGGTAGAAGGAGAAGAATTCCCAGCTCAAAGGCACAGAAAATATATTCAACAAAATTATAGAAGAAAACTTTCCCAACCTAAATAAGGATATACCTATGAAGGTACAAGAAGCTTACAGAACACCAAATAGGCTGGATCAAAAAAAAAAATTCCCTTGCCATATAATAATCAAAACATAAAACATACAGAACAAAGAAAGAATATTAAAAGCTGCAAATGAGAAAGGTCAAGTAACATATAAATGAAAACCTATCAGAATTACACCCGACTTCTCAATGGAAACCATGAAAGCCAGAAGGTCCTGGATAGATATGCTGCAGACACTAAGAGACATGGATGCAAGCCCAGACTACTGTACCCAGCAAAGCTTTCATTCACCATTGATGGAGAAAACAATATATTCAATGACAAAAAAGATTTAAACAATACATATCCACAAACCCATCTTACAGAAAGTACTAGAAGGAAAGCCACAACCCAAGGAAGCTAACTACACCCACAATAACACAGGCATCTGATAGCCTCACACTAGCATAACCCAAAGAAAGGAAATACACAAACACTACTAACAAAAGATAACTGGAGCTAACAACCACTAGTCATTAATATCACTTAATATCAATGATCTCAATTCACCTATAAAAAGACACAGGCTAAGAGAATGGATATATAAATAAGATCCAGCATTGTGCTGTTTACAAGAAACACACCTCAACCTCAAAACCTCAGAGTAAAAGGTTAGGAAAAGGCTTTCCAATCAAATGAACCTAAGAAATAAGCAGGTGTGGCTATCCTAATACCTAACAAAATTGATTTCAAACTAAAATCAATCAGAAGAGATGGACAAGGACATAATATACTCATAACAGGAACAATTCACCAAGATGAAGTCTCAATCCTGAATATCTATGCCCCTAATTCAAGAGTACCCACATATGTAAAAGAAACATTACTGAAACTTGAATCACACTTCAAACCCCACACACAAGAGTAGGAGATTTCAACACTCCTATCTCAACAATGGACAGGTCAAACAGACAGAAGCTTAACAGAGAAATAAGAGAACTAACAGATGTAATGAATCAAATGGACTTAAAAGACATCTATAGTACATTCCACCTAAACAAAAAAGAATATACCTTCTTCTCAGCACCTCATGGAACCTTCTCTAAAATTCATCACATTCTCAGTAACAAAGCAAACACCCACAGATACCAAAAAGTGGGAGTAACCCACTGTGTCTTATCAGATTACCATGGAGTAAAGTTAGAATTCAACAACAATACTACTCCCACAAAGGCTACAAACTCGTGGAAACTGAACAGTCAACTACTGAACCACTCCTGGGTGAAGGAAGAAATAAAGAAATTAAAACCTTCCTTGAATTCAATGAAAATGAAGGGACAAAATATCCAAACCTATGGGACACTATGAAGGCAGTGTTAAGAGGAAAGTTCATAGCACTAAGTGCCCACATAAGGAAAATGGAGAAAGCTCACATCAGTGACCTAACAGCATGCCTGAAAGCTCTAGGAAAAAACAAGAAGACTCACCCAAAAGGAGAAGAAGACAGGAAATAATCAAGTTGAGGGCTGAAATCAACAAAACAGAAACACAGAAAACCATACAAAGAATCAATGAATCAAAGAGCTGGTTCTTTGAGAAAATCAACAAGATTGACATATCCTTATCCAAACTAATCAAAAGGCAGAGAGAGAACACTCAAATTAAAAAGATCAGAAATGAAAAGGGGGACATAACAATGGACACAGGGGAAATTCAGAGAATTATTAGGTCCTACTACAAAAATATGTACTCCACAAAACTAGAAAATGTAAAAGAAATGGACAATTTTTTAGATAGATACCACCTACCAAAATTAAATCAAGACTAGGTGAGCAATTTAAATAGACCTATAAGCCGCGAGGAGATAGAAGCTGCCATCAAAAACTTACCAACCAAAAAAAGCCCAGGGCCGGGTGGTTTTAGTGCTGAATTCTACCAGAACTTTCAAGAAGAAATAATACCTATACTCCTCAAAGTGTTCTACATAATAAAAACAGAAGACTCACTGCCAAACTCTTTTTATGAAGCTACAGTTACCCTGATGCCAAAACTGCACAAAGACACAACAAAAAAGAGAATTACAAACCAATCTCACTCATGAACATGGATGCAAAAATTCTCAATAAAATTCTGGCAAACCGAATCAAGGACACATCAAAAAAATCATTCATCATGACCAAGTAGGCTTCATGCCAGAGTGCAAGGCTGGTTCAACATGCGAAAATCAATCAATGTAATCCACCATATAAATAAACTGAAAGAAAAAAACTATATGATCATTTCATTGGATGCAGAAAAAGCATTTGACAAAATTCAACACCCCTTCATGATAAAGGTCTTGGAGAGATTAGGGACACAAGGATCATATCTAAAGATAATAAAGCAATATCCAGCAAACCGACAGCTAAAATCAAATTAAATGGAGAGAAACTCTACGCGATTCCACTAAAATCAGGAACAATACAAGGCTAATCGCTCTCTCCATATCTCTTCAACATAGTTCTTGAAGTTCTAGCAACAGCAATAAGACAACATAAAGAGATCAAGGGGATTCAAATTGGAAAGGAAGAAGTTAAACTTTCGTTATTTGCAGATGACATGATAGTATATATAGGTGACCCCAAAACCTCTACCAGAAAACTCCTACAGCTGATAAATACCTTCAGTGAAGTGGCAGGATACAAGATCAACTCAAAAAAATCAGTAGCCTCCTATACACAAAGGATAAGGAAGCTGAGAGGGAAATCAGAGAAACATCACCTTTCACAATAGCCACAAATCACATAAAATACCTTGGAGTAACACTAACAAATGACGTGAAAGACCTATTTGACAAGAACTTTATGTCTTTGAAGAAAGAAATTGAGGAAGATACCAGAAAATGGAAAGATCTCCCATGCTCCTGGATAGGAAGGATCAACATAGTAAAAATGGCAATCTATAGATTCAATGCAAGCCCCATCAAAATCTCAACACAATTCTTCACAGACCTTGAAATAACAATATTCAACTTCATATGGAAAGGCAAGAAACCCAGGATAGCCAAAACAATTCTGTACAATAAAGGAACTGCTGGAGGAATTACCATCTCTGACATCAAGCTCTATTACAGAGCTAAAGTAATGAAAACAGCTTGGTATTGGCATAAAAACAGAGACGTTGACCAATGGAATCAAATTGAAGACCCAGATATTAATTCACACACCTATGAACACCTGATTTTTGACAAAGAAGCAAAAAAGATACATTGGAAAAAAGAAAGCATCTTCAACAAATGGTACTGGCATAACTGGATGTCAACTTATAGAAGAATGAAAATAGATCCATATCTGTTGCCATGCACAAAACTCAAGTCCAAATAGATTAAAGACCTCAATATAAAACAGACCACACTGAACCTGATAGAGGAGAAAGTGGGAAGCAACCTCCAATGCATGGGCACAGGAGACCACTTCCTAAATATAACCCCAATAGCACAGACAATAAGAGCATCAATAAATAAATGGGACCTCCTGAAACTGAGAAGCTTCTGTAAAGCAAAGGACACAGTCAATAAGATAAAAAGGCAGCCTACTGAATGGGAAAAAATCTTTACTAACCCCACATCAGACTAAGGACTGATCTCCAAAATATATAAAGAATTCAAGAAATCAGACATTAAAATTTTAAATACCCAATTAAAACATGCTGTACAGAACTGAACAGAGAATTCTCAACAGAAGAATTTTAAATGGCCAAAAGATACTTAAGGACATATGCTTCTTCCTTAGCTATCAGGGAAATGCAAATCAAAACAACTTTGAGATACCATCTTACACCTGTCAGAATGGCTAAGATCAAAACCACTAATGATATCTTATGCTGGAGAGGTTGTGGAGCAAGGGGAACGTTCATCCATTGCTGGTGGGAGTGCAAACTTGTGCAACCACTTTGGAATTCAGTGTGGCGGTTTCTCAGAAAACTGGGAATCAAACTACCTAAGGATCCAGCAATTCCACTCTTGGGAATATACCCAAAAGACTCTCAATCATACTAAAAGGGCATTTGTTCAACTATGTTCATAGCAGCATTATTTGTAATAGCCAGAACCTGGAAATAACCTAGATACCCCTCAACTAAAGAATGGATAAAGAAAGTGTGGCACATCTACACAACAGAGTACTGCTCAGCAGTAAAAAATAATGACATCTTGAATTTTGCATGCAAATGGACAGAATTAGAAAACATTATCCTGATTGAGGTAACCCAAAAAAATGACCCCAAAAAATGAATATGGTATGTACTCACTCATAAGTGGATACTAGTCAAAAACAAAGGGCAACAAGCCTATAGTTCAGGATCCTAGAGAAACTAAGTAATAAGGTGAACCTAAAGATAAACATATATAGAACCACCTAGAAATTGGAATCAGACTAAAATTTGGGAGCAGGAGGTGGGAGCTGGGGGGGGGGAAGAAGGCTGAGGAGAACTTGAGGTAATGGGATGGTCGAGATGTAGGAAGGATAGATATGAGAGGAGGGAAAGAGATATCTTGATTGAGGGAGCCATTATTGAGTTAGCAAGAACCTGGCTCTAGAAAAATGCCCAAGAACCCAACCCAGCTGAGACCCTAAGCAATAGAGGAGAGGGTGTCTGAACTGACCTTACCCTGTAGTCAGACTGATGATTATCTTAAATATCACCATAGAACCTTCATCCAACAACAGATAGGAACAGAGGCAATGACCCACATCAGAGCACTGGACTGAGCTCCCAAGATCCAGTTGAAGAGTGGAAGGAGTGAGAGTATGAGCAAGGAATTCAAGACCATGAGGGGGTCATCCACTGTGACAGTTTGCTTGAATGAATGGGAACTCGCCAACTCCAACTGGACTGGGAGTGAACGAGCATGTGAACAACCAAGCCCCTCTGAAGGGGGTTGACAGCTGGGGCAGACTGAGGGGCCACTGATAGTGACACTGGAATGTGTCTCTACTCATATACCGGCTTCATGGGATCCTAGTCTCTTTGGATGTAAACCTTGCTCAACCTAGACATAGTAGGGAGGGCCTTGGACTTTCCACAGGTTGGGGTGCATGGCACTCCCTTAGGGTTTGAGGGGTGGGGGGGAGTGTCTGTGGAGAGAGAGGGAAGGAGTGAGAGGAGGGGAGGAGGGGAGGGAGTGGGAATTTGGATTGGTATTTTTTTAAGTAATAAAAGGAAAAAATACTATACATAAAATATTTATGGAAATTGTATACCCCAAAAGCTGCTATCAGGCACAGTGAGATGGGTAAGTGGTTAAGGTACTATTCTTACAGGAGTCCCCAGTTTTGTACCCAGCATCTGCATAAGGCAGGTCACAACTGCCTATAATTTCAACTCGAGGGGATCTGATGCATTCTTCTATTTTCTGCAGGTACCTGAACTTGTGTGTACATATGCCACACCACACCACACAGCACATACACAAACACACACACACACGCATAATTTTTAAAATCTTTTTGAACATTCATTTTTTAATTATGCATATATGTGTGTGTCAGGGTAGTATGTGCATGTAAGTACAAATGTCTGCAAAAGTCAGAGGTATCAGATCACCCAGAGCTGGAGTGCAGGTGATTATGAGACACCCAATGTGGACGCTGAGAATAACTCAGGGCCTCTACAAAACTCGTGTGTGTTCTTAACTCCTGGTTTGAGAACATCTCCCCAGTCCCTAAAGTTGTTTGCTTATACTTAAGCTTAGTTCATAATTTATTGAAGGGAATTGAAGCTTGAATTGTTTAGTGTATTTCTACATATATACATTTATATATGCATTTTTACCCATTTACCTATCTACATTGTTAAATCAACAACACATATGAGGTATGGACAACAAAGTGTGCATTTTGAAAATAAGAAAAAAAAACTAGCTTTCAGAGCAAATTTAATTCCAAAATGGATCTCCTATATCCACAAGTTTATATGTAATTTTGTAGTTTTTCATTTACAGTGATCATTGACGGAATTTAGATTTAAAATAGAAGCTTAATATTTTATTGTTTACTAAAATTTGTCACAATTTTAGTTTAATTATAATTATTTTAATAGCCTTCAATAGCTTGAAAGTTTAAATACTGTAAAGTTAATAAATACATTTCTAGGAACCAGTTATGAATTTTAAAATGAAATATCAATAAGCTAAGAAAATAAAAATGGTTGAAATAGTTATGATATTTATAAGGAACAGCCTCTGCAAGATTGGGAAGTAGTTCCATGCACATGAGTGATGTAAAAATGAAAAAAAAAACTAGGTTTAAGATATATTGAGAGTGATGTTTAAGATATTCATCAGTCTGACTACAGGGCAAGGCCAGTTCTGGCACCCTCTACTCTTTTGCTTGGGTCCTAGTTGGGGTCATCCTTGTGGATTCCTGGGAATTTCTCTATAGCCAGATTTCTTGCTAAACCCATAATAGCTCCCTCAATCAAGATATCTCTTTCCTTGCTCTCATCTCTGTCCTTCCTCGATTTCGACTCTCCCATTCCCTTAAGTTCTCTTAGCCATGCAGCAACTGATAGAAACAGAGGCAGAGACCCGCATCTGACAACTGGACTGAGCTCCCATAGACGAGTTGAAGACTGGGAGGAATGAGAATATGGATTTTTGGGAACCTATTCTCTTTGGAGGGATACCTTGCTCAGTCTAAATGTAGTAGGGAGGCCTTGAACTTTCCCCAAAGCAATGTGCATTACTCTCCCTGATGAGTGGATGGGATGGGATGAGAGGGTATGTAGAGGGAATTGGAGCAGGGGAGAGAGAGGGAACTTGGATTAGTATGTATAATGCGAAAAGATAGTCTGTTCTCTTTTAAAATAAGCATATAAAAAAGATATATAAAGAGGGCAGGGAAGGCGGAGAATAAACTAACTTTACATAGAATTTCTTCCTTATTAATACAAAGTGCCACACTATAAAACTACAAATATACCTACCGGTTTTACACCATTTACTTTTCTAATGTTTACCAATTAATTGTTTAAGGGATACTTAAAATGACAGCTACTATAGAGCAAGGTTGTAAAAGAATGCTATGCAAATGAAAACTTTGTGCTCCCAGTTTTAATACTAACTTAATACTTGAATAAAGTGTGTTTTTATTATTAACATAAAATATATATTAAACATATGTAAACATAAACCCATATGCAACACTCATATACACCCATAAAATATTATTTTTTTACTAGCACATAGATAAAATTAAATCATCCATTGACATCACCATATATTTATTTAAAGTAGGATTTTTACATTTATTAACATTTATTATATTCTTCTTTACAAGCATTTTCCAACCATCAGGTTGTTTTATTGTTTTCAGATGTTATTTTTAATTATACAAATTTATAATTATAGTTGTATTACAATAATTGAGTTAAGGTTCTTAACTTTTCAAACATGTTCACACAAAATTAATCAAAGCACTATACTGATATTTACATATAGTTCATTATTTTCACTTCAACCAAATATAAATATTAATCATTAAAAGCATATATTGTATGCATATGTAGTATATTTTGTAAATGTATTTTGTGTGTAATTTGCTTTGGTTGAAGTGTCGTGATTGAAGCAAATAGGTTTTGAAAGCATGTTAAATAATGCCGTGTAACGTGAGAATAAAATTCCACGGTGCCTATCTTCAAACTACAAAAATGCTTGAAAGTTAGCATCATACTTACAGCTAGCAATGGAAAATTTTCCAGATGGTGAAAATGTGAAGGACAAAAATAGGCAAATTAAATTTAGAACTGTAATGGATTAATTTCTTTTGGTTATCCTTCTGTTGTTTATATTCATGCCAAATACATGAGCCAATAGTCTCAGAAGAGAAAGAAAATAAACAAGAACAGAAAAGGAAAACTCTAAAGTATTTTCAGTAAACCTCATAAAATATAAAGGAACTGTCCGCCATGACCTTGGTTCTCTTTATATTCTGTTTCTCACATGAAAAGACCTTCTTTCCAGTTGTTTGACATATAACCTATGCAGGATAATTACTAAAAATGATAAACTTAACCACAGTGGAGGCATGGCTTACCTGAGACAATGAACCCTTCCCTAAGTATCATCGGAACAGTCAAAATATGCATAATTAAAATAGGCATAATCATCTTTTTCTTTCAAAGTAAATATAAGCTTAGCAAGACTCATGAAACAAAATAGGTAGGAATCAGAAGAATATAACTCTCCTGAAGTTGAGTTTTCTTCTGTATCTAAAATTATCTTCCATCAACTACTGTGTTTCTTTAGGACTGAGCTTGGGTCTGAAAGAGTCATACAGGACCTACTTTAAATCTGTCCAGATGATGTCATATCGAATTCTAGTCACATGACTAAATAGGACGAAGTGTGAGGAAGAATTACATGGGAAACATTTTAACCAGATGAGATTAGGACATGTGTCTGAATGTGATGTTTGGACATCTTATTCACTTGGTCTCTACCACTTCTTTTAAGTACCCTCACTATTTGTTCACTGAGTTTATTCAACTCAATATTTCCCACACTTGTTTATAAAGGAGCAAAACATGAGTCTCAGACATTTTGCTTTGTTTTTCCAGACAGGGTTTCTCTATGTAACAACCTTGACTGTCTAGGAACTTGCTTTGTAGACCTGGCTGGTCTTGAACTCACAGAGATCTGCCCTCCTGAGTGCTAAGACTAAACGTGTGCACCACCACATCCAGCTTGAGCCTGGGGCTTCTTAACTCACGTCTTTGCCATCAACCCCTTCAAATCTATTAACCAAGAGTGACGCTGGGCTTGAGGACAGTGTCGTCAGCCGATGAGAGGTATCTGAGGAACTTATATATCAGACAAAGTGGTCTCAAACTTAGAATCCTATACAGCATCCCAAATCTGAAATATTGTGCCTTGGAGTTCAAAAGTTTGATATCAGCTAAAATTTTCTATCAAAGCCATTACAGATTTTACGCACTTAGAGAAATAATGATGCAAAAGTTTGTGGTTTCAAAGATTCTTAGTATTGTAAACACTTTCTAAGAAAAAGTAATATAAATACTATATCCATAACCATAATGCAGAAACTCCTAACTTGTGAAAGTGCCAAGAATAAGTAACTCTTGTGTCCTCAGTCATATATGGGACATCTATATTATAAACCCCACGAAAACTCAGGGAATCTGAAGAAAATAGGGAAGAACAAATGAAAATCAGAGCAGAGAATAGGGCGGACATGGCATGGCTTTTTCACCCAGAAACTTATAGCAGTGCACCGGTGGGGCCCTGCACAAGACCCAGATGAGACTAGAACTGTCAACAACCCAATGGATAGGGGAGGAGGGACAAAAGGCCCCATTCCTCCTTGAGGAGCTACAGGAAGTTAATGGCTGCTGGGGAAGTGGGATAATAGTTTTGGTAGTATAGTCTCTGGTAAGTTGCCCTTGCTCAAGTAAACAACCATCTATGCAAAGGGTTGATTATACACAGTAAGTCATGAAGAAGGATATGAAGGTAGAGAAGGAGTTTTTTTGGGAATAAAGATTTGACAGGAGTGGAGAAGTTTTTGAGAGAGGAGAGTCTGGGAATATGATCAACATACATTACATATATATAAATTGTGAAAGAATAAAAATAATGTAAAATTAATGTTTTAGATATTTTTATTGTTTTGAAATTTAGAAGAGGTACTTTTAATTCAGTAAACATTTGTTGATGATCCTATCAAAAATTTAACGACAGCCGTCAAGCTTTGAAATTATCAAATTTCTTATAAGTATGAACTGTGGCATTTGCAATGTTTCAGACGTTCTTGGGCATTGGCTCGTGGTACTGCCTTGGAATTGGAAATGCCTGCCAGGCAGATCTGTTGCTGCTGAGGTGAGGCTCTGTGCTTTTGACTGTCAGTCTTGGAGTTCATTTCACTTGCTTGACTTCACTCTGCTTCAGATCCCCACTTCGGTGATCAGTTGTCCATGTTTCACTGTTTTGATCCTCCATGGGTTAACTTGACTGTAAACTAACAAATACATTCTTCTACATGGGAATTTCTAAGATAAGTGAAGTGCTCTTTAGTAGCAGAATTTTAGAGGAGGAGAAAGGAGAAAGTAGCTTCCGCACCATCCAGTGCTGCCAGCACATTGGGGTTTGTAAAGTGGAACAAACGAAATGCAGTCCTGGAGCTGACAGAAGTGGACACAGCCCTCATCCCTAATCCAATTGACAACTACTTGCAAATGACAATTTTGCTTTTTTCCAAGGAGCCTCACCAGAGAAACAAACTGTTTTTCAGGACAGGCTTCATGCCCAGCAGCAATTGGCTAACATAAAACAAAGATGGGCAACAGAAAACAAACTCAACAGCATCTTTGGATGATCCTTGTCTCATAGCGCCATGTCAGAGTTTTCCTTTTCTTTTTCTCTTTTTTTAAATTTTATCTTTTTTGATTTTTACTTCTCTCTGTCTCTCTCTGTGTGTGTCTCTCTCTCTTTCTCACTCACTTTTACCTTATAGGTCTTTTACGTCTGTTTTATGACTTCCAGTTTTACATTTTTATAAGATTCTCCAATGTGCAAACAAGTGGGTCTCTGCATCTATATCTGTTTCTTGTGACTTTGGGGGGCTCTTTTCCTTCTTCTTTTTTTCATTCTGTTCTACACCAATGTGTTTGTTTTTCTTTTATCTCACTACAATTTATTTTGTTTTATTTTATTATTAACCTTTAAAGGTCTGTTTTATAATGAGAGAAAGGTATGGATCTGGGTTAGAAGAGGAGTAGGAGAGAACTAGAACTAATGGAGGATGGGGAAACCATAATTAGGAGATAGTGTATGAAAAAGATCTATTTTCAATAAAAGATAAAATAGAAAAAAAGAACACCAAGGATGAGATATCAAATGGAAAATTATGACAAACGTGTCACCAATGATGCTTCCTGAGGATAGTATAAAATGCAAATTCACCATCCGCAAGTTATCTGTAGTCATTTTAAATATATGTGCAGAATATTTTTACCCAAAACTCTAAGACTTCTATGCTTATTGTCAGAGCTCATAGAACAAAATCCTTATGGTCATGTTTTGCTGGTTTGCTTATTATCTACATATCAGTTCTAGAGAGATACTTGTATCCCTCAACCTGACTATCAGACTGCTTGAATAATAGATCCCAAAATGGGAATTTCTCCAGGAATCTCTTGCTGGTAGACAGAAAAGGATGCAGCTAGAGAGAATATTTGGGTCACAGAAAGACTTTTCCAATAATTGTCAAACCATTTTCTTCTAAAACTCAAATTTATCAAATATAAATATAACATTTTTCCTATAATTTTTATGCATCCCAAGAAAATGAAAAGAAATGAGATTTCAGGAGGCAAATGCACCCACTACCATCACTCATGAAGGGACTGATTTTTATTGACCATTAAGTTAATTTTGAATTATATAATTAGAATTTGTAATATCTTGAAATTCTGAGTAGCAGTAAGTAATGGATTTATAAAGAGATGTTAGACTAATGGACTTGGGGAGGGTCCTAGCTCAGTCTATACAGCACTGTCTTAGTCAGGGTTGCTATTGCTGTGAAGAGACACCATGACCATGGCAGCTCGTATAAAGGAAGACTTTTGGGGCTGTTTTACAGTTTCAGAGGTTCACTCCGTTATAGTCATGATGAAAAGGATGGTGGCTACAGGCAGACATGGTGCTGGAGAAAGAACTGAGTGTTCTACATCTGCTGCATACAACAGAAGATTAACACACTAGGCCTAGCTTGAGCAAATGAGACCTCAAGGTCCACTCCCATAGTGACACGTTTCCTCCAACAAGGCCTCACTTTCTTTTGTCCAACTTCAAAAGTTCCCATATCTTATAATGGTCTCAAACTTGTTTAAAAGTTCAAAGTCTCTGAGATCCATGTAATCTCTTAACTGTAATCCCTTATAAAGTCAAACTGAAAAAACAGATCACATACTTCCAACATACTATGGCACAGGATATGCATTACCGTTCCAAATGGGAAGAAAGGGAACGTATTGAGGAAATGTGGGACCAAAGTGAGACCAAAAACTCCAAATGTCTGAAATCAAAGTTCTCTTCAGATCTTCAACTCCTCTCATCTTTGCTGACTGCAACATACTTCTTTCTCTTAACCTGGTTCCACTCCCTGTTAGCAGCCCTCCTCAGCAGATATCCCACAGCTGTGGCATCTCCAATATTCTAAGGTCTCCAATGCAATTCAGACCTCACCTTCACAGCTTCATGAAATAGCCTTTCTAGGCCTCCATGAAGAGATACCCCTGACACATGTCTGGCATCAGATACTTTCCTTAGTCATAGAAGGAGATTACATAACCCATGCCTTCTATCCTTGATTCAAAAATCAGAACCATGTGACCAAAGCTGCCAAGTTCTGCTGCTTGCTAAGTCTGGAACATGGTCCCCATCATTCAGTTACATCTTCACCAGCTTTCTGTTTTGGATGGTTTCCTTCACTGCCTAAACTTAGCTGTCCTAGAACTCCTTCTCCAGACCAGGCTGGCCTTGAACTCAGAGATCCTCTTACCTGTGTCTCTTGAATGCTGGGATTAAAAGTGTGTACCACCACACCTGGACCTAAGATGTTCTTTAATTCCTTTTCACATGTTGGAAACTTAGATGGGTGGGATCTTGCCCTGAGGTCATCACAACCTTTATTCCATTTAATATCAGGCTTTTCTTTAATATGTTTATCTCCTTACATACAACACTTAGCTCCATTCCACTTTCTGGTGCCCCCTTTCTCCTCAGTGTGTATATTTTGAATTTTCCCTTGCTCAGTTTGCACCATTTCATTATAGATCTGCAAAAGAGTGACCACATGACAGAGTCAATACTAGATTCTTATGAAATTTCCTCTGCCAACACAATTAATTCAAAACTCTTCAATTTAACCTCAGATACACTTTTTTGGACAGGGGCAAAAAGCAGTCACATTCTTCGCTGAAATATCATAAGAATGGTCTCTAGGCCACATACTAATCTTCTCCCTAACTATCTTCTGTTAGGCCTCCACAGTTCAAATCATTCTCAGCACCACTGTCTTCCATGTTCCTACTAGGAAGGCCCATTAAATTCTGCTTAAAGCATTCAGTTGATTTTCTAATCCAAAGTCCACATTGTTCCAACCAAATATGGTCAGGCCTATCACAGCAATACTCCAGTCCCTGTTACCAACTTCTGTCTTGGTTAAGTTTTCTATTGCTTTGAAGAGACACAATGGCCATGGCAACTCTAATAAAAGAAAACATTTAATTGGGGATGGCTTACAGTTTCAGGGGTTTAGTCCATTATCATCACAATGGAACATGGAGACATATGAGCAGACATGATGCTGTAGAAGGAACTGAGAGTTCTACATCTTGATCTGTAGGCAACAAAATGTGACTAACTCACTAGGCTTAGCTGGAGCAAAAAAACCTCAAAGCTCTCTTCCACATTGACACACTTCCTCTAACAAGGCCACACCTACTTCAACAAGGCCACACTTCCTAATCCTGACCCTCCCTAGAGTTCAAGAATGCACACACATAAGTGTATCAGGCCAATCCTTTTCAAACCATGACACCATACAAGCCTGAATACCTGAGTTCAATCCCCAGAAACCACTTTAGATGGCCCAGAGTAATGTCAGCTCCTGAGGAGCAACACCTGAGGGATTCTGCAGGCCTGAGTATACAAATGCACAAATGTGGATGTGTGAGCATACATGTACGCTAGTGCATGCGTGCGCACACACACACACAAACACTACTACCACTACATTTACCACACACACCATACACACAGAGGTTAAGTTAAATTTGCATATTACTTTAATCATATGCTGCTTGGAGCGACAACTGGAACACATTTCCAGAACGTATTTTTGTTTCCTGTGAGTTTTCTGAAAGGCAGCAAGTTTACAACAGAGGTGATAGAACTGCAGTGTCTATGAAAGATAAACTGGCAATTTCTTTCACTATATAAATCATTTGTGCCCTTGAAAACATCCATTGCCTTAATGTTCACACTCCTATCCTGAAATTACAATGGGAAAAATAAGTCCTAAAGAACTAAACAAATTTTAGTGAATCATGATCTTAAGATGTATGAAAAACAATGTAAAATTACTGATTATATTCATATTTTCATAAAATCTGAATATTCAAATTCTAAATATGCAAAAAATCAAAAATTATTAAATATATCTGTTTTCATTAATTTAAATAATAAACCAAACATATCTTCATGATGTCATATGATAGCTGTTTGCCTCAGTTTGCAAATGTGTACTGCCATTCTCTGGTAACAGTCCTTCCTTGGCCTTCTAGGTACTCTGCCATTGTATTTGATGTATTGTATTAATAATTTTGTGATTTATGCTTTGGATTAACTAGACATTGTTGAAGGTGACCTTTTGATTTGATTGTTTAGCTGACTTTGGTGCTAATAAGACAAAGAATGAGAAATCTAATGAACCATGCACACAGAATGATGATAGATGGCTTATTTGGAATTCTACAGGCAAAACACTGCCAAGCCTACTGAGGAATCTTGGAACCTAACTAATTTTAGAGAGAAAGTTTATTGATTACACAGAGATACTAAACATTTTAATCATTTTTATAGCCTTCTACTGCCTAAGGTACCAAAACCCACTAAACAAGGATTATAAACTTTGTTTTAAACTGGATTCTAAATTGTTTCTTGATGTTCAGTCAACAAAATCTCTGTAGGATCGAGCAGGCTTACTAAGGCATATTAAAATCCACGTGTTTAATTGTAATTGCTCATATGCCTGACCCTTTGTAGGGCAACTGTTCATAAAGCTAAATTACTTGTCTCTCAGAATTTAGCTAACATTGTGATCATTCCTTTCCTATGACTACCAACATGTTTTACTTTTTAGATTTCTTTTTATTTCTTTATTTATGTCCTTAAAATATGGCATGATTTTGCTATGCTCTTCATCTTTTTATCTTTTTAGGGAATAAATATTGAGTTGGATGTTAAATTGCACAACCACATACAGGAATGAATGCATGCTGATGGTTCATGTAGCATATTTCAACAAAATACTAATAGTTCAGTGGATTTCCACAAGCATGGAAATAAAATATTTGGTATGTTTCCTAGAATGTAGTTTTTCTTAGGATGTAACTTTGTGTAGTTGATGTAGTTACAAAGATGTACTTAGAGATGTACTTATTAAGCTGCTTAAGATTCTGAACCAAAGCTTTTATTCTCTGTTGAAAAGGGGAAAATGTGTAAAAGTGACTTCATTGGGGATAGAATAATTTTCCCATGAGAAAACCTGAGTTCAAACCCTAGATTTCTTACAAAGTAATTATGCAACTAAAATATGAGTTAATTTCCTTGAGTGTTTGTTTCTACACCTGCAAATAAATGTGAAATAGAATAATAAAGAAAGTTTAGTGTTGACTGAGTTTCTGTCCTGCCTGGTTTCTGTCCTCTCACCAGGTCCCACAGACATTTAGCCCCAAAGAAAAATCACACACAGGTCTACATAAGTTATAAACTGATTGGCCCATTAACTCAGGCTTCTTATTAATGCTTATAAATTATATTAGTCCATTATTCAAGTATATGTTAGCCACGTGGCTCGGTACCTTTTTCAGTGGAGCAGGTCACATCTTCCTTCTTCAGTGTCTGGACAGAACTGCAAAGGAATGGGCTTCCTCCTTCCCAGAATTCTCCTGTTCTCATTGACCTGCCTCTACTTCCTGTCTGGTTGTCCCGCCTATACGTCTTGCATGGCTACTGGCCAATCAGCATTTATTTAAAACATAATTGACAGAATACAGAATTCTCCTGCACCAGTTTAGTTTGATTATACACATCTGACAATGTTTATAGATTTGAGTGTTCATTACAGCATGTCCATATATTCACATAGGCTGACTGACACATCCTACTACATTGCCAAAGCATGGATTTCTATACAAATGTGCACAGTAAGAAAAGATTTGAGGACAAGACTACAGTGTAAGGTATAAATAATTTTAATAATTAAGTTTAAAATTAGACATTTTTTGTTTTTTGGTTAAATTAGATTCAAGCATTTTCAAAATTGTAAGTTCAAAATTATGTCAAAAGTTGAAATTCCAATGTGTCTTCAGCTAATAGTGAGCTAAGCACCAAATGTGCATTATAACAAGGTACATCCATTACATGTGTGTATAGTAAAACACTAATAATCACTAACTCTAGCTTCAAGTCAATCCAATGTATAAAATTTGACTTGCTTTAAATTATATATGAAATTAAATTACATTATGTATTTTCACAAAACTGATTGAATTATATATGAAATTGGATGACACTGTGTGACCGTTCCTTAAACATAAAGTGAGTAGGGGATTGGTATTTAGTGGTACAAATATGTCACTTCTTGACTGTCATAGAGAATTCACTCACACATCTCTCCTAACTACAAGTAACTGGTTATTGCGATTAACTACTTGAGATGTAGGCTTGTCATGTCCATGCTAGATTCAGATTTTCCTTTTTCCAGCTTTTAGGCACACTGTAAGTTAAGGAAAAACTGCCTAAGGGGCAGCGGTTCTCAACCTTCCTAATTCTGTGGCTGTTTAATACAGTTCCTCATGTTGTGGTGACCGATAAAATTATTTTGTTGCGACTGCATAACTGTAATTTTGCTACGGTTATGAATTGCAATGTAAACATCTGATATTCAAGATATTTGATATGCTACCCCTATGAAAGGGCCATTTGACCCTGCGACACACCAGGTTGAGAACCAATGACCTAACAGCAATAAATATGGAAAATATGTCAGTGTGTGCTGATAATAACTGTCCACCTAGATTGGGCTGTGCATTGCCTATACCCAGCCTTCATTTCTCAAAGTACTTCAGGATGTTCACACAGAGGCAGCTATGCTGCTCCACCTGACTCAATCAGGCCCTCAGTTTAAACTATGGGCAGTTATCTTCTGACTTTTCATCATTCAAATAGGCTAGCCTAGGCCTCCTCATATGGGAAGAGAAATGTTCTTAGAAAGCCCAATTAACTCTTGCTACTGTTCCATTTAACAGGTCACATGCAGTGCCCAGTCACCTTGGGCAAGGGAGCAGGTACAGAAGGCTTGGATGAGCTAAGGACAGATCTAATACAGCCTGTTACTCCAGGCAGGATGGACTGTTCTCATAGCTTTGAATGATTTTGCATGCAGTATATACCTTTGGTGTCAGTCCCACCATACCGGCTCACTGCCTTCCACTTTCAATGTAGATATTTTATAATTATATGAAAATAAACCTTACATTCTTAGCTTTCTATTAAATTTAAAACTAAAAATAAGTATTATATTTTAGGTGTTTTAAGACGAAGTCTCCCTATTTAGTCAAAAGTGACCTTGACTAGGGATCCTCTTAGGCAATTTTTTTTTAATTTTTATTACTATTATCATTAGTTTATTACTCTTTCATACATTATAAACCTACTCTTAAAAGTTTTTAAGCACTAAAATGAGTCACATTTATGGTTAAGGATGACGACTGAAAAGAAGTAAAGACAGAATCTTGGCCAACACAAAATGAAAATAAAAAATCATGCCAAAGAACGGAGTGTTTTAATATGACAATTAAGACAGAAGCTATAACATAAAAAGCTATAAATACATTAACAGTACCCTTCAATTCAAGAAAATTAAAAACAAAGCACAGAAATGTTTATTAAATCAGATTGTTTTATATATGTGCTCCTAAAACATATTATATGAATAGCTGTTAGATGAAAGGAAATGTTGCTGTGGGAGAATCCTGCTAATTCATCAGATGCAATGGCAGGGAACCAACAGCTCACAGCCACAAACTAGTGAAGTCCTCAGCCTTCACGTTTTGTACTGCAAAGTTTTCTCTAGGGGACACCTCTATCACAGTTTCACCTTTCGATACCTGCTATTCACACAAAGACTGTTTTTCACTTATTTGTGATCATTGCATAACTCAAAATATCTGCCTGTTAACAATTTGAATTTTTGTCTTAAAATAGAGGATAATTGTTCTAATATTTCTTGTAGCCTATTGTTGCTTAAACTATGTTGTAGCCATTATTTAAACCATTCAAGAACAACAATGATAAACATTCTTTTCTTAATACTTTTTGACTTATCTTCCTGGGAGATATCAATATGCTATACTCTGTAAACTCCAAAGCAAATAAATTCACATTAGCATCATCACAAAAGTAAGTCTGTTTGGAACTATGCAAATGTGTCTTAGATGAGTCAAATTTATACCCAGGGATGACATGTGATTGTATATAGACCAACTCAAGTGTTGGGCAGATCCTCCTCTGCTAAACCTTCCACAGTATCCAAAATGTCCAAATGTGGTTTATTCCTAGAAATTTACTTTAGTATTTAAGTGGGACTGCATTCAAAAAGCTTTTAAAAGTCACTGTTATAGGGAAACCTTTTAAAAATGGAATTTAAAAGCAAGCAAACAAACAATACTAAAGAAAATCAAAGCAACAAAAAAAACCAAAAATCACCAAAATGAACAATGTGTAAGTCTCAGCATCCTGTCATTATCTAAGGCCCGCCCAATGTGGCAGTATGAGCAGACACTTGCCTACCAACTATTTGTCCTGAAGTCTCATAAAGGGCATGTTGGCAAAATGGAAGGTTTGGAAAACTCCATCTTATGATGCCACTTTCTAGAAAGACACATGTTCCCTGTCACACTTGAGATGTTACCACCCTGATTAATTCAAAACCAGCACACACGATGGATAAAGCCCTGAGGCCCATCCTTGTCTCTTACACAGCTAGGAACACGCAAGTACAGACCCTCAACCACTTTCACTTCTCATCTAATAAACTCTGTATTGTCAGTCACAGCACAGTTATGATGCTTTTGGTCAGTGATGGGCTGGAAATCCAACAGGAATGCTATGACATAATAATCAGCTGAATAATTCTTGTCACTTTGTATTTCGTAGCCTGCAGTGGTGATATTAATGTAACAAACAAATTCATTGTCACTCAATGAAGGTACAGCACATCCACTGATAGGTAGTGCACAATACTCAGTAATGATAATAAACAAGCCTTGCTGTGCATGTATCTACTGTATCGTATTACTTAATTATTTTCGTGTATACTCCCTCCACTTGTAACTAGAGTTTACTGTAAAATAATGTGCTGTATCTCACCAGCAGACTCACACATCTGGCGTTGATCATGTGTCTCAGTTGTATTGAGGCCATGTTTAGTGATTGACATCACTGTACAGGTGCAATCTGTGGTGTGCACACAACTATGAAATTGCTTGCTGACACATTTGTCAGAATGTGTCCTCAGACTTGTGAAGCATGAATGTACATTGTTGAACTATGTACTTTATGAGATCCATTGTTCCCAGGAAGACAGAGATCATGCTGGCTCCAGCACCTACCATACTTTTCTAGCCCATAATGAGTATACATTCAAAACATTTAGTATGTACTGAATGAATGAGAGAATACATGGCTACATATCTTATAATGATCAATCAAACACCTACATTAAACTAAAAAGAAAAAACTGGAGTCTTTGATTTAGTTTGAAGCTGCAGGCAACCATTAAAATATTATGAGGTTTTGAAATATAGAAATGAATATAGAACATAATAAAATACAGACAAAGAGCTTGTAGCCAGACAGGAAGTTTTAGATTCTCTGATGTGGCTTTTGCTATAACTGTGCTTGGAGAAAGCAGCCTCTTCCATTTCCTTCCTGTCTAAACAGTCAACAGTCTAATTCCAGAAACAAGTTCATAGCCATTAATTGCATTAAAGTTTTCATTACTAACTACTCCACATCACTTGTTTTCTCCTCTAAACTCTCACTGGGGGGGAGTGTCACTGTGTGTGTGTGTGTGTGTGTGTGTGTGTGTGTGTGTGTGTGTGTGTCCAGGTGAGCATGTATGCCTAGGAAACAGCCTTTGCTCTAGTGATAATCTTGATGTTTATGACACACAGGGTTCCCATATAGTTTAAGATTATTGCCAAACTTAAAATTAATATCATTCACTCTGCCTAGATAATACTAAATTTTATTTATACTGTATAGGAAATTAATTTGCTACATAATTTGGTACATAATTTTTTCTTAAAATAATTACATATGGTGGCAGATAGTCATGAGTCTTTATGGCCCCTGTGGTACGCAATCTTTATTTAATGGATTCTCAATTTTTGTTTGAATTGTTTGTAATTATTTACACATCCATATATTTTCATCCTATACATTTTATTTTAAAATTTCCCAGAAATATTCTATGTATGTGGGTTTTTAAAGCTTTGGGATGACAAAAATAATCATTACTCCAAAGCTAGCATTTTTGAGGTTTCCTGGCTGCACGTGGATGTCATGTTTGAATCAAATACTTGCTCTCTATAGATGAGGACACGTATCTGCGTTTCTGTTACATTTGAACCATGCTAGCCCAAACAATGAAGAAAGCGTTAAGAGATGCGGTTAGTATCAGTGCCTGTTCTTCGGCTGCCTTCATGGCTGCATTTCTTTCAACATGTATTTAAAAGTGAATTCTGATAAAATTTACAGATGTTAAAACTTATAACTATATGTTCTAGAGGTGCTGGTAAGTTTGTTATTTCAAGAAAGTATTAATATACACCTCCAAGAATGTCAAATATGCTGTGTAACAGCAGAAGGCACAAACTGTTACAACATATGCTTTTATGTTGCTACAAATTATAAATTGTCTTCAAAACCTTAAGACTGCCTGCTTCCTTCTTTGAGGAGGGATGTTTATATTTACCTCCCCTGTATCCTGCATCTGCTTAGCCTGTACTATGGAAGTCACACAGAGTCTTTATGTTTTACTCAATCTGGTCTGGTGACTCTTTGTTAAATATCTACAAAGAAATTTATGGAGATAAAATTGCTATAAATTAGTCAGTTAATAAGTAGCTGAGAAATACTTAAAAGCTATCAGGATTTTACATATTAATATCAGATATTAATGCATTTTCTTCTGTATATTTAGCTCTGTGGTAAACCACTGTGTAAGCACAGCACTCCCTGGAATTTTCAACTTAGACTTCCATAGAGAAATACCCGAGTGAAAAGTTGGAGAACCTAGTTACTGTCACATAGTTTCCTATTAGCTGCTGGCCCCCAATGCTCTGAATTCAACACGCAGCCTTTCGTGTCCTTTTTGCACAGGAGCTTAGCTTTCCTAGAGTGGTAAAGGACAGTGGTTGAAAGAAAGTCCTTAAGAAACTTGAGAACTTTGGGAAAATGAAAAGTGTAGCACAAAGTCTCATACTGTTTGGTGATCTGTATCCCATCTCATGTGTTTCCTCTGACACAACAGATCATAGAAGCCTTGTCTGTTGTACAGTTCCTGTACTATGCAGATTTGTGCCTTTAGCCCTCAGTTTTCCATGACAGTTATCAAAAAGGGAAGCAGGATTTCAGCAAGGGCCTTTTTGCATCTAATAAGATGATCACGTAGTTTCCATTCTGGAGTCTATTTATATGATGGATTAGTTTTATGTGTATGTGTGTGTTAAACCATCCCTGTGATGAATCCAATTTGATCATGGTGGATAATCTTATTGATGTATTGTTGAATTCCATTTGCAAGTATTTTATTGACAATTTTTGCATATATATTCATTAGAAAAATTGACCAACAGTTTTGCTTTTGTTATTGGAACTCTATCTGATTTTGGTATCTGGGTAATACTGGCTTTATAAAAAAATTGAAACAGTCTTTCTTTTTCTATTTCCCAGAATAATTGGGCATTGATGCTAGTTTCACTTTGATTGTCACATAGAATTCTTCAACATATCCACCAAAGTCTGAATTGTTCTCAGTTAAGAGATTGTTATTGCTATTTTGTTTTGGGGTCAAGTTAACCTATTTTCTTCAACTTGATTTTATTTGGTGGGTCTTAAATATCGAGAAAACCATCCATTTCTTCTTAGTTTTCCAGTTTACTGGAGTGTAGATTCTTAAAGTATGTTTTTAATGATGATCTGTGTTCCCTCAGTATCCGTTGCAATGTTTTATTTCTCCTCCCCAATTTATTCATTTAGGGCTTCTTCATCTTCCCTTTGGTGAATTTAGCTAAAGCTTACCCAATCTTCTTAATCTTTTCAAAGTACCATATCTTCATTTGATTCTTTGAACTTTTTTGTTCTTATTCCATTAATTTCACATCTGATCTGTATTATTTCTTACCACATACTTTTTTGCTGGGGGGAATGAGAGGAGCTTGTTTCTTGTTCTAGTTTTTCCCAAGTATTCAAGAGCAACATTAAGTTACTACTACAGAAGTGCTCCAGTTTCCTGACGAAGTTATTTAATGCTATAAACTTTCATCTTAGGACCACCTTCACTGTGTCTCATGGGTTTCAATATACTGTATCTCATTTTCATTCAGTTCCAGGAATTTTTACATTTCTTTCTTGATTTCTCTCTTGACTCAGTTTTCATTCAGTAATACGCTGTTTAACTTCCATGAATTTGCATACTTTCTGTCACTTCTATTGTTGTTGAGATCCATCTTTATTCTTCTGTTATCAGATAATGTAGGATGCTAGTTCAGTTTTCCTGAATTGGTTGAGACTAGTTTTGTGATCTAATATGTGGTCAATTCGGGAGAAAGTTTCATTAACTTCTGAGAATAAAGAGTATGGATGGCATGTTCTGCATATGTCTGCTAGATCCATTTGTTTCCTCTGTTTAGTTTTTGTTGGGTTGGCATGCCCAGTGAAGCACTGAAATCATTCACTTCACTCTACTGGAGTCATTCCATGATTTTACATCTAATCATGTATGTATGGAACTTGCATAATAGTAGTTTGGACCCTTTTGGAGAGATGATTTAATGCTTGGAGCACTTGTTCCTGTAGAAGTTATTAGTTTAGATCCCTGTACCATGTTATGTTTCACAAACACCTATAACTTCAGTACCAGGAGATCAGAAGTATCAGAACTTCATAGGCACCAAGCATGAACATTATGCATATACATACA
>PVIU01018018.1:0-40268 GCA_004026605.1 Ondatra zibethicus
TCTTTCTTTCTTTCTTTCTTTCTTTCTTTCTTTCTTTCTTTCTTTCTTTCTTTTCTTCCTTCCTTTATTTAAAATTTGTACTTTTTATTGTTTTTCTTTCTTTGTTTTTACCCTACAAGTCCTTCATTATACAAGTTCTACAAGTATACATTATGTCCTCTGGTTTTGTGGGTTTTCTTTAATGGAATTTCTGAGTTTGCAGACAAGTGGGTCTATATCTGTTTCTTGTGTCTTCTCTTGGGCTTTTCCTTTGTTTGTTTGTCCTATTCTGATGTGTTTGTTTTTATTTTATCTTATTGTATTATACTTTATTATTATCCCTTAAAAGCCTATTTGTTTTCTAATGAAAGACAGAAAGGGTGTGGATCTGGATGGGAGGGGAGGTGGGGAGGAGCTGGAAAGAGTGGATGGGTAAATCATAATCAGAATAGATGAAAAAAATCTGTCTTCAATAAAAAGAAAAAAGAAAGAAAAGAAAAATGCTGGTTTTTGTCAAAAACTCCTGTTTGCATTTTATCTGGCAATCGCTTGAAGTGAGCTCATCGTGCCTGCTTAATTGCAGTATTTAAAAATGCAGTGGTCTTAAAACTCCCTAACACTGTTTCCATGAAAGCACTTTCACCCAAAAAAAGAACACTCTACTTTAGGAGTAACAAACACTCTTTCCTCATACATATATATATTTTGTCCTTATAAATTTTTGAAAAATTCTTCATATTCGCAGTATAACACAGTCAACTGTTTAGCTTTTGTTTCTGACTCAGGAAACCACAGAAGTCAGAGGAGACTAAGATGCAGTTGGTCAGTCGTCAGCTTTCTCTTTTGAACCAGGAAGCTAGCTCATGCAAGAGAGCTTCTTGTATTTGGGGAA
Organism: Ondatra zibethicus; assembly: GCA_004026605.1. Taxonomy (NCBI): domain Eukaryota; kingdom Metazoa; phylum Chordata; class Mammalia; order Rodentia; family Cricetidae; genus Ondatra; species Ondatra zibethicus. The sequence goes on from PVIU01018018.1 coordinate 872, forward strand.
AAAAATCTGATTGATAGAGAGATTTATATAACAATCTTTCTTTTTACATAATCAAATCTAGTATCTTTCCAGCAACCGAAGGTAAATCTAATAGACCTTCAACACTCTTCATCACTTCTAAACCGTTTACTGTGTGCGCGTGTGTGCATAGTGTATGTGTGGGTGTGGACGCCACGGTGCTCATCTCGGGGCCAGAGCACAGCTTTGAGGAGGTGCTTTCCCCCTTCCACTTTCATGCAGGTTCCCGAGATGGAATTCAGGCTGTACAGCAAGCGCCTTTACCCTGCGAACCATCTCTCTGGTTCATTTTGACTCTTTCCTAAGAAGTTAACCAGAGTTTGGCTTTTCCCTTCTTTCTTTAAAAGAGTCCAGAACAAAGACGCTGTGAAGGTCTGCGTTGGGGCGGGTCTGCGGGTGGGTGCGGTTCATCCTCAGTGGACAGATTGGAAAGACCCAAGTTGAAGTGAATTATTTGTCCAGAGCTGCTTATTTGCGATGCTCCAGAGCTGGCGTTTGGAGCTGATGTGTTTGACTCTTGATTCTTAAACTCTATTCTTTTCTCTAAAGTTATCTTTTCAGGGAGGTTACTTTAGATTTGTTGCTTTTGATATTGCCCTGTGTATATGTTCACGTGTGTGTGCGTGTATACATGCATATGGAAGCCACAGGCTGAGGTGGGGTGTCTTTCTCAGTCACTCTCTGCCTTATTTTATGAGACTAGATCTCTCACTGGCCTGCGGCTCACGGACTCAGCTGGGTTGACTGAGCAATGAGCTCCAGGGATCCTCCTGGAGTGCCGGGATTATATGGACTTGATGTGGGTCCTGGGACCCATACGTTTGGGCAGCACACACTTTCCCCACTGAGCCTTTCCCATGCCTTGCTGTGCAGAAGAGCACGCCCGCTGGGGTGGCTGTTGTTCTCTTCCATATCTAGGCATGGGATGCAATACACTATGGTGGCTCTCACCTCCATCTCAGCACTTGGGAGGCAGAAGCTGGCAGATCTCTGGGAGTTCAAGGCCAGCCTAGTCTACAAGAGCTAGTTCCAGGACAGGCTCTAAAACTACAGCAAAACCCTGTCTCGAAAAACCAAAAAAAAAAAAAAAAAAAGAAAAAGAAAGGAAGGAAGAAAGAAAGAAAAGCAAGTAGCACACTGTCACACATGCGTTGTCTAGTCCAGAGAGAATATATACTGTCCCACATGCGTTGTCTAGTCTGGAGAGAAGATATACTGTCACACATGCGTTGTCTAGTCTGGAGAGAATATATACTGTCACACATGCTGTCTAGTCCGGAGAGACTATATACTGTCACACATGTTGTCTAGCCTGGAGAGAATATATACTGTCCCACATGCGTTGTCTAGTCCGGAGAGACTATATACTGTCACACATGCGTTGTCCAGTCCAGAGAGAATATATACTGTCACACATGCTGTCTAGTCTGGAGAGAATATATACTGTCACACACGTTGTCTAGCCTGGAGAGACTATATACTGTCCCACACATGCTGTCTAGCCTGGAGAGACCATACCACAAACAAGACAGCCATGCAGAGACAGCGAATCCTGGGAGCTGCCCACTGTCTTAATCCAGAAAATGGGGACTTGTTACACACAAGTGAAAGGCATTATTTGTTATAAATCTGCTTTCTACGGTGAGGATATGCTTCCTTCAGGGGCTCCTGCATCTGTGGACCCAGTGACATCACGAGAAGAGGAGTCCTTGCCTCTCCCCTGAGAAAGCACCAGGACAAAGAGAGAGGGAAGAGGATTGGAATGATTTCTGTGGAGGAGAGAGCATGTGGGCCCAACAGCACCATGCTAAAGCTTCAAGAGTAACCAGCAGAGTGGTTGCAATTTCATGGCAGGATGCTTAAGAAACTCTGCAAGGCATGTGGCACCGTGGGGGCATCCATAAACACTGGCTGGGTTGACCTGAATGGAAAGCATTATGAATGGGCATCACTTGGGTGGTCGGTCCGTCTTTCTACAGCTTGGCTCATTATGAGTCTTAGGCAGCGTCCACGAAAGCTTCCTTCCCAACCACTAGTTGCTTCGAATTTTTGGATAATAGTGAGCAACATCTGCAGTGAGTTTTAATGATATAGGAAAGGCTTTCATGCACTTTATATAAGTCAGACTTCCTTCAGAAGTGCATGTGTAAAGAAGCTACAGCTTCAAAGCATCTCTCTCAAGTCAATGCAGTAAAGGAGCATGGTGCCCATCCTTCCGACTGTGTGACAGGAACTCAGGGGAGACAATGATCCCATCCAAAACAACTACAGATGCAGAAACAGCATAAAATAGCTAACCTAGTGAGTTCACTTTTGACGGCATTTACACGATCAGCTCTTTGGGTTTTACCAGGTCAGGTAAATATTTGATGTCAAATCTTTTCAAGCAGATGAAAGAATATCTACTAGAACTTCAACTTTTTTTTAATCACTTAAAAACTGTTTCCGTGTGCCTGTGCATGCGTGCACGCACCATGTATGTGTGTGGGTGCCATGGTATGCTTGCAGCAGACAGGACAGGAGTCAGTTTTCTCCTTTCATTTTAATGTAGGTTCCTGAGCTGGAACTCAGGCTGCCAGGCTTGCCCAGAAAGTACCTTTACCCTCTGAGCCATGTCTTTTGTTCCTTCTCTTTATTTCCTAAGTCACCCAGAGTTGGTCATTTTCCCTCTTTCTCTAATAGATTACAGAAACAAAAAAGGCCATTAACGATCATTTTGCTGTCATTTTAAGTTGCATTCCTAAATAATACTGTTCTTTGTTTTGCCTTTCTGTTGCTATAGTGAAGCACTCACCAAATCGTCTTTTATTTTAGCTTATACTTAAAGTCACGGGCAATCACTGAGGAAGGCCGGGAGCTCAAGGAGACACTTGAGGGGACTGCCTGCTATTGCACACAGCATTCCCTCCACCCAGGGAGCTCACAGCCAGGAAAGGAGAGCAGAAACCATGGAGGGAAACTGCCTGTTGGGTCCCCTGCTGCTGCCTACAGTCCCTTCCTTTCTTATAAAACCCAAGACCACCTACCTAGAAAGGAAACTACCTATGGTGGACTGGGCTCTCTTATATCAAGTAATAATCAAGACAATCCTCCACAGACATGCCCACTGGCCAGTCTGATCTTGATAACTCCTCAAACCAAGGTTTTCCTCTCAGATGACTCTGGACTGTGTCAAGTTAACAACTAATGTTAATTTGGCTTGGACACTTGGTCCCTTGTCAATGTGACAGAAAGACAACATTTTCGAACTGTAACCTATCAATCCCCTGTGCCCAAGATCTCATGTGAGTATTTTAATATAAAACACTGCACAGCTTTAAAAGCCCCTGGAGAGGCGGTATGAACTCTTCCCTGCTGAGCCCTCTCTCCAGCCCCTCCCGCCATGTTTTGAACAGCATTTTTGTTTTGTGCTTCGGTTATTTTGACGATGATGTATTAGGAAGATTTTCTTCAGTCCTCATGTCTGTTAGGGTTTGAAGTGCTTCTTATATTTGGATATCCATTTCTTTCTCTAGGTTTGGATATTTTTTCCGTTATTAATTCACTGACCACGTGTCTATGCCTTTAGAGTTTCTGTCCATTGCTTCTTCTGCTCTGTGCGTTCATAGGTGTGTTCTCTTGAAGGGTCTCAGAGCTCCTGGAGGCTTTGCCCATGCTCATCTCTACCCCATCACTCGTGCCTGGATGTGCTGTTTTCTCTATGCCACCGTTCATCGCTGACACCCAATCTCTCACTTGCTCATGATAGTTTCCAGTGCTCATTTCCTTTAAATTTAATCAACCGACTTTCCCGTCATTTCTCTTTATTCTTTTTTAGAATCACAATTTGCTTGTTGAATATTTCCTCCACGGTTTTAAACTTCTCTTCCAAATTACAGACTTATCTCATCCTCTTTGCTAATTGTCTTGTCCAAGCCTGAACTGAGTCCCTATGTCATTCATCTGTTCGAGTCCTCTAAGTGATCACTAATTGTTGTTGAATGTAGAACTGTGCAGTGTGTGTATGTGTGTGTGTGCGTGCACGTGTAAGTACAATATATACATGTATATATTTATATTCTGCCATCTCATTATCTTTGGTTTCAGATACTGAAGTGTTGTAAACTTGTCAAGGTGTCTTAGTGTGTTATCATCTTGATCTTGTGGTTTTGTTTTCTTGTTGCATTTTGTACATTTTTGGGGTTAGGGGTGTCCTCTAGTTTTAATTATTCCACCGTTTCCTTACTTTTGTTTGTTTGTTCTACATGTTTCTTCCCGGTGAGTTGTCTTCATTTGGCCAACACCATGGAGTGGGGAAGCCAGCTGGAGTGACAGACACAGTGGCCTGACAGCAGTCCCGGAGCTAACTGGCAGCAGAATACACTTGTCGATGTCACTCGAGTCCCTGATAAGGTTTGGAGACAGTGGCACTCAGGTAGTTTATATTTCTATTATCGATTTTTAGGGCTAAAGTTATCAATAATTAAGTAGCAAGAGGAGGACGGAGAGTAAAGGGAGAAGGAGGAAATTATAATTGGGATGGAAAACACGTGGGTTAGGGACACGATAAACAGCAGGAAAATGCGACAGAGTCGCTGCAGGGACAGCTCTGTCAGAGAAGCTGCTCGAGCAAGGACGCTGCTTTAAATGCCCACAGAGCAATCCAAGCCCAGCAGTGAAAACTTTCAAAAGTACATATAAATTAAAACTATTAACAGAAGTGAAACAGAAGGCGCTGGAGACTTGGTCAGTATTTCTTTCCGGCTGAGGCGGTGGTGATAGAGCCCCCACTCCCTCTTCCTGGCATCTGCAGCAGCCTCAGGAATGCAAACAAGTTAACTTATGGGTCCTGCTGATGAGGTTTGCCCTGTGGGAATTCCAGTTCCTGCTGAAATTCTGCGGTCTGAGATTCACTGCCCTCCGGTCACAACTTGGTCGCTGGTGCTGGGGAGTGTTTTCCTGTGTCTGGGGCCCTGGGGGTGGGGTGTGTGGAAGACCTTCTCACTGCGGGTGAGGAGGCCGCGGATGTCCAGCAGGTACATCACATTCCTGTGTCTCTCACCAAGACAGTGGCAAGATCAGTGCCAGGCAGTTGACTCCAGAGAGCTGTGGGGAATCTCGGCCCCAGGATCCCAGGTTATACTTCTCCATCGCTACAGCTTGCTCTGCTCTGGCCATATCTCCATGCATGCTTTCCCAGTCTCTGGTTGTCTCCAAAGACAAGGCAGTCTCTCTTCAGCTCATCCATGGCCAGGAGGAGAGAGCATCGCTGGCTGCCTCCTCTGACGAGGCTTTGACAGAAACAATGTGGTGCAGCTGGGGCTGGCCTGGCTGCTTCCTGAGAGAGCACAACCTTCCTATGCTCATTGCTTTCTCTTTAGTTTTTTCTCTGACAGGCCTGTGTCTCACCACATTTCACAGTAGTGGCTTCTAAGCCATCATCTTTCTCGGAAGTTGATATTATAATATGATTTTGTAAAACATTACCATGGGAGAGATGGGGCAAGTCAACAAAGGATTTCTCTGTAGTAGTCTCAGAACTTGCATGTGAACCTATGATTAACTCAACAACATTTCAATTAAAAGAAGGATTAATCAAGATACTACTTAAATGTCAAAATAATTATTGTGGGTATGGGTAAAATTTATTACATCTGTCAATCTTCTTAATTGAATTTCTACCTATTTTATTTTTTTAAGAAAAGCAATAGTGAAAGGAGATAGATAAGACGAAGAAACCAGCAAAAATTAACAAAAGAAGAAAGGAAATAATTAAAAGTGCCTACATCCTTTCATCAAAATGAGTAAGAATAGTTTTCTATCATGCAGTGTTTGTCCTGTCAATTAGTCAAGAGCTGGTTTAAATGTGTTCTTAAGAACTTGAAGCATAGCCTTGTGAATTAGCCTGAAGTAGCAAGAGCCTGCTTCCCAGATCAGTATCGAAAGTAACATCTGCCCATCTTCCCCAGAAAGATGTAGCCACCAGACTCGGGGCTGGGAACTCAAACACACAAAGCCATCCATATATGCTGCGAACCTAACACCTGCTGTACGGTGCTGGAGTCCCATGCCTCTGCGTGTGACGAGCCTGGCCTCCAGCACCCCAGAAAACTGGCACCCCAGAAAACAGGGGCTTTTCAGGTGCAGCTCTATCCAGGGAGGTCAGGCTAGAGAAGTGGCCCTGATCTGACAGGACTCGCGTTCTTCTAAGAAGGGGAAGCTGAGGCACAGATGGGCACAGAGGAAAATGCCGTGTGGCCAAGACAGAGAGCAGGTGCTACTATGTCATTTGTCATGAGAAGGCATAAACAAATGTCCAGCTACCACAAATAGGGCTTCTATAATAAACTAGTGGAGTCGTTACACCCAGGTCTAGCTTAGAGAGCCAGTGGTTTACTGAAACAGTTTACAGGACGGATAAAAGGGTGCTCGCAGGGACATGAGAGCCTTAAAGACAGCAACACTGTTGACAGAACCGATGTGAGTGACCGCTCATAGCAGCTGCATTCCTGGAGGCCCCTAAGCTATGGACAGGCAGCTGGGACCCTGGACCTGATGCTGCTGGTAGGAGGCAGGAGAGGTGACGTTGGTCATGGGTATGGTATACAAATGTGACATTACAAAAACTGATAAAAACTAGAAAATATATATTCTTGCTTGGAAATATGACTTAGAGACAGTCTCTATCAAGAATCTTTTACATGACAAAAATAAAGGAACTACATAAAAATTTTGAGTATTGCAATAATTGGCAAGTTACAGAGGAAAACCGCAGAGAAACTGCGCCATTTTCAGAAGAGCTGGGATGCAAAATACAAAATAAAGGGGGCAGAAGGCCTGTGACAACAGTGCAGCAGAAAAGCCATGGAGAAAGACTCCCAGCTGAGGAGATGGTGGCTCAGTGGGTAAGATGCTTGCCACTCGAGCCTGAGACCTGAGTCCGAATACCCAGAACCCACATATTGCTGGGCAGAGCGTGACATGCCTGCAGTCCTAGTGGTCCTGTGCTGAGAAGGGAGAATCCTGGAAACTCATTCCAGCTGGTCTGGACTACACTTGTATCTTCAGGGAGCAAGATATCCCAAGGACACCCAAGGGTTGTCCTTTGCCCTCCTCACACACGCCCTCACGCGAAGATTCATCTAAATGTGTGTACACATACACAAAGATCAAAAATAGCTTATATAATACTGAGAGTAAAGTCTCTGTTTTATTCCTTATTATTATTATTGGTTTTTCAAGACAGGGTTTCTCTGAGGCTTTGGCGCATGTCCTGGAACTAGCTCTTGTAGACCAGGCTGGCCTTGAACTCACAGAGATCTGCCTGCCTCTCCCTCCAAAGTACTGAGATTAAAGGCATGTGCCATCACCGCCTAGTTATTCTTTATTATTTTTATTTTATGGGTGTGGTTGTTTTCCCTGCTTGCATATCTGTGCACCATGTGCATGCCTGATGCCTATAGAGGTCAATAGAGGGCATAGGATCCCAAGAACTGGAGTTACAAAAGGTTGTGAGAGACACATGGGTGCTGGGATTTGAACCCAGGTCCTTTGGAAGAGCAGTCAGTTCTTTTAACCTCTGAGCCATCTCTTCAGTCCCCATTCTTTCTGTCATTATCACCCCCAACATGCTATGAATTGGTTGGTCACTGAGCTATGGCCCAGTATCATTTTCTTTTAAAGAAAGATTACTATAAATCAACCATGCTTTTATTTCAAAGATTTATTTTAAAAAATGACCTGAAACAAATAAAAAAGAATAAAAGTGATAAGAGCATGACAATGAGGCATCCAGGAGGTTTGGGAAGGACAAGTGACAAATGGATTGGTTCAGCTGAGGCAGGTCACATCATCAAGGCAGTCACATAATTATGAAACATGACAAGAGAGACATAAATTAGCCATGTGGTAGATTTAAGCATGTTGCAAGAAGGCGGTATGAACACTTTAAAAAAAAAAAAAGAAGAGTCTTGTTAAATAGAAACTACTTAGAAAATTAAAAATTTGCAATACCAAGTGCACAGATCTCCATATTTGCAGATAGAAGTTCACAGTGATAAAAATCTCAGACTTGAATGTTTTCAAAATCTTAAGAGTCCATGACTCTCAGAACGCTAAAGTCATTGCAGCAACACAGAACACTCCTCTGCCCTAGCTTCAGGAGTGTAAGTATCTTGAAATAGACTTTCCTCCATGATCTAGTCCCCTGTCTTTAGAACTAGAGTTTTCAGAGTGAAGATTTAGTATCCAGGAATCCCATGAAGCTACTCTCAGCCGTCCATCTCCAATACGCCAAATACAGAGCTCAGGGCGGGCGGCAAGAAGCGGAGGAGACCCATAGAATGTAACCATAGCAGGAGACATCCACTAAGCCCTCCCACCCTCAGTCTCCACCCACCCTTTACCTTCAGGCTTAAATAAAGAAGGAATCAGGGCAAGGGGTGGGGGCACAGGAGCGAGGGAGGAGGGGAGAGAGGTATGCATAATCAAGCAGCCCTTCCTGGTCAAACTGCAGTCTGGATGACATCTTCTCAGTCCTGCAGAGTGCTGCAGAGAAGCTCTGGCTTCTGTCTCTGTGTAATGGATTTGATGGGCCTCCTATGAGGTCCAGGGGTGTAGCCTTGGCATTAGGGGCAATTGCCTTTGTCTTGGATGTGGTCTGTCCTGTGAGCGTTTGTCCTTCTGGATAGCCAAGGTGACTCAAGAGGAAAGGTTAAGGACACTGCTTCTCTCTGTGCTGCCAGATAAAGTAAAGGACAGGGGCAGATGTAAAATGAGGGCAGAGACACCAGGGTTTCCCCTTGTGTGGCATGAATTCTAATTGGTCTTAATAATAAAAACCCGGAGTCAGATATTAGGTGGTGAAAGCTAAAAGATCAGAGAAGCAGAGCAGCCAGACACTAGAGTTCTTACTTCTATGCAATCCTCAGACCGAATGGAGTGTTCTGTCAATACAAGTCCTCAGACTTAATTCCATCTCTACAAAACCTCAGACTGAATCCTGAGCTCCTGTCTCCTCCTGATTTATATTCCTCTCTCCGCCCAGCTATATTTCCTGTCTCCACCTCCCTAGTGCTGGGAGTAAAGGTGGGAGCCACCACCACTTGACTCTGTTTCTCTTTTAGACTGATTCAGTCTCATGTAGCCCAGGGTGGCCTTGAACTCACAGAGATCCATCTGCCTCTGTCTCCCGAGTGCTCAGATTAAAGGTGTGTGCCACCACTGCCTGGCCTCAATGGCTAACCACTGTGGTTAGCTGCACATTCTGATCTTCAGGCAAGTTTTATTTGTTAAAGCACAAACAAAATATCACCACACCGTTGGTTTTATTTACCTCCTGGGCTGCAGTGAGGAGCTAGTGCTTCTCAGCAAAAGCCCTTCTAAGCGTGCACCCTCTCCAGCACAGCCAGCATGCCTGTATCTCTGTGGCATTGGTCCCCTTGATGCTTCTTGCTGCCAGGACAGAGGGAGCTTGCCCTGAGTCTTATTGGCGTTGGCTCCTGTAACCCACACAGATACCCTACAGGGACTGTCTCATGGATGGGAATATTTGGAAAAAGCATACAGATACCTGTTTTCCATGTTGAGCATTAGATCTTTCTCCCTCTCCAGTCGTGCACTAACTTGGCCGCAGCAAACACTCAGGCTGCTCTCTTGAAAGCCCTCTGGTGCCTACGAATGCTCCTCTATATGTAAACAAAGTCTTTGTAACTATATCAAGTTGAAATGATGTCATTAGGATGGGTCATGACTCCACTTAAGTCTTTATTTAACCTTAATGACTTCTCCAAAGACCCTCTTCTGAACATGACCATTCTGGGGATCAGGGCATCAGCATATGAACTAGGACCGTGTTCTATTTAGAATAGAAATATGAACACTCAGATATGTGTCATTTGCTTTCTTTGACAGTTAAACTGCTTCAAAGTATCTTTAAAGAACCATTTCTTTTCCAGACAATTCATCAGGGTGATCATTTGGGCCCAGCTCAGGGACAGTGAGGGATGTCACTGCAGGCTAGCAGGCCTTCCATTGAAGAGACTGCCTGTTTGGAGGCCTTTGACTTTCTAGAGGGCTAGCTCAGGTTTGAGCCCACGGTATCTGAACAGAGCTGCATGGGTATGGGGTAGTTCCCCAAGCTCCTTGTAGAATGCCAGGCTAGGGACTGGCACAGCATCACATCCACCTAAAGTCATGGGTCAAAGCAAGTCACAAGCAAGCTGAGAGTCAAGAAGTGAGGAAGTACCCCCACCCCGGACAGGGGGCTAGCAACAAGACCTCAGAAGGGGTATATGGAAATCGGGAGGGGAGCCATGCATCACTCTGTGAGCTACCTGCCTGCCACCAATTTATTTGTTTAATTTTGTCAAATTCCAAACAGTAATTTTATTTAAACATGACAAAATGATTCTAAAATTCATCTTAAGTAATTAAAATTAATATATTTTTAAAAGTTTTTGAAAAGAGTAATGAGGAAGTCGTGCTAATCTGATATTAAAATTTATGAAACCGTTATTAAAATGATGTGGTACTGGACTAAGGTGATAGCTGCTTGAAGAGACCAAGACTCAAACCTAGGGCACAGGTTACATAAAATATCAATAGCTGAAAGAAAACAGTTGGGTTCAGCTACACGTGAGAGGTAAATACATACACAAAGCTAAGGAGCTCCTGAGAGGAAGTAGGCCCCCGAGTGTGTCTGAGCTCTTGATGCGGGCCAGAGGCAGAGACACTCCATTGCTTGGTAAAGTAGAAACACGCTCATGTCTCGAGAGAACCCAAACATTGATTGAAACAACTCAGACACTTTCATGTCAGCCAGACATAAACAGCTACACAGGAGAAATAAAGCCTACGACGAACTGGAAATCAGTGGGAAGCGTAGACAAGGCCAGCACAATGGCTCAGCGGGTTAAGGGCTTGTTGCTATTTCTAATCAAACGTGAGTTTGAATGATTGACTGTAGTTGGCACAATAAGTGATTGTTTTTCTTTTTTTGGAGTCATTTGGCTTCTAAGGTGCTAGTACTATATATACATATATATGTATGTATGTATATATGCATATACATGTACACACACATATGAAATAATGAAATGGTCCAACAACATGAAATATGTTTTTGTGATAAGCGTATGGCTCCTAGAATACATTAGAAGCCTGTTTTCCTGTGACTCTTGTTAAAAAAAAATGTGAATTTGAGTAAACATGAACGAAATAATTTTTGATGTTGTACATGAGAAGGTGAAGTCACCAGAAAACCATTAATTCTAGCTCCATTCACTTTGTTCGCAAATGTTTATATTAATAAAGTTAAGTTAATGATTGTTCAAAAAAAATAATAAAACCCTGAGTTCAACTCCTGGGACACACATTATGAAGGGAGAGAATCAGCTTCTGAAAATTGTGTTCTAACCTTCTCACGATACCTTGGCAACAGAGTTTTATGTGTAATCACGCTCTTGGTGGCAAAGCACATTGAAAACTAGAGAGGTGAGGACCATGAATGAACTGGGGATCCTGTGGGCATGATAAACTGTGATCTTGCCTGTCCTCATGAGGTGTGTCATCTTCTAACAAAGAAGAAGTTTCAGCCATGGGCTCCCTGTGTTGTTAGACGGTGGGTAGAGCTGTCTGCTCTCTCTTTTCTGTCTTTTACGATTCCCAATGTGAACAGAGGACTGTCTGGCTAGGGAGCAAGTGCCCAGCACGTGACCCAGTGCTAGGGTTACGGACGGAGGGGACGTCCCTGCTCTTAGGGTTCCCATGTGTGACAGAGTCACAGGGGAACCCTCTGAATTATATCTGTGGCTGATCATTTTGGAGTTTATCACAACTAAATGCTTGGGATTATTTTATCAAATTCCGCACCAGGGCGGCATGCTGAGACTTGCATGGAAAAACCACGCTGGGCCCTGTTCTCAACCCCAGCCCTCTGGGTGTCTGTGATGTGCATCCCTGTGCGCTAGCCTGTTGATCCTGCATCATTCTTACTGGAAGCCTTTGATCTGCCGAAAGGCACTACAAAGCCCTCAGCCCAGGTAGGCACATGGTGAGCTGCACAATGAGACTGCAAGGAGCTGTGGGTCCCCGGGGCCCCTCGCTGCGCACTGAGCAGCTAATTGGGTCTTTTCAGGTCAGCAATTAGCTGGGAGCTATTCAGAACCCCTGACAGGGTCGCCTTTATCTGCAAACCGGCTCCATGCTGAACAATAAGGCCACAACCAGGCCTGGAAACATCCCACTCTGCACAAAGCAGGCCGAATCTGTCAGCCTAGACAGAGCTCTGAGACTGCGGAATTAGCATGTCACTCTGGCAAGTGAGCCCTGCCACTGTTGGCTTCAGAAGGACCAGCCGAGGACAAACGATGACATTCCTTAGTAAGAGAAAGCCTTTCTCTAGTTTCAATAGTTAGGAACAAAATGACAGCAAAATTTTTTTGCATTTGAAGAGTTCGCTGCTTATATTTTCCTTTCAAACACTGAAAACTATAAAATATTTCACTTAAAAATGGTCTAGTAGAGCTGCTTACAAAAACAAGAAGATATAAAAGCAGACAGGAGACTAGTTGAGAAGAAAAGGACCACGAGAAGCAGGAGGGGATGGAGGGTTGAATCAGATGCACACATATGTATCTCGTAATAAACCCATTATCTATAATTAATATGTGTTAATAAAATTTTTTAAAAGGTTAGAACTTGTGGAGAAGGCTAGTAGGTAACGTGGCTTATTATACCAGCATGAGGATGTGAGTTCGAATCCCCAGCACACATGTAAAAAGCCCAGCATATTTGACTGTGTTTGTAATTTTAGGGATCCTAGGACTGGGTGGTAGATGGAGCCAGGAGGCTCTCTGGAGGCTTGCGCTCCAGTGTCCTGGAGTATGCACCAGAGAATAAGAGAGCCTGTCTCAAACGGGTGGCAGCTGAAGACCAACCCTCAAAGTTGTTCCCTGACCTCCACATGCATACTTTAGCATGCAGGTGCTGGCTCTGCACTACCCCAAGGTGATGTTCACACACATACACACACACGTGCACATACCACATGCATGCACACACACAGACACACCACATGCACCCATGCATGCACACACTGCATGCACCCACACACGCACACACACATGCAAGCACACACAGCACACACACACATGCACATGGATGCACACATACATGCATGTGATAGTAGAGCCGAAGTTTGGAAGGTAACAGGAAAGCCGTCTTTGGGCATCTGAAACATGTCACTTGCTCCTGCTTCGGGTAGTCAAGAGGGAACTCTCTCATTTATGTGTGACCCTTATCGCAGGGCCTGACATTCATGCCGGCAGAACACCACTGGCATTTCCCAAATGCTCCTGTCTCCTCCTCTCCCGAAATCCTTCCCACAAAGCTATCATCCTTATGCTTCCTGGCTGGGTTGTGGGTTTATTTTTAATTTGTTCTTACTGCTTTTGGCGGGGGGGGGGTGTCTTTTGGTCAACATAAGCAAGTGTGGTCTTTCCTTGAAGGGTGCCCGTGGGTTCTCCACGTCTGAGCTCAGGCGTGGAGTTCAGGTCCTCCTTGAACTGCTGTCTCTGCCCAGTGACTAGGAACCTCAGCACGCTTTCCAGCGAGGTGAGAGCTCTCATCACCAAGGACGAGGCATCCAGGTCTGAGAACAGCAGCTCTGTAATGTCAGCATCATTTTGATACAATGTGAGCACCCTATCTATTTATGCAGCTTCATTTTACGACTGTTTTCTAAGATGATTGTTTCGTGCTTGTCTTTGCTAGACTGCAGTCATTTGCCTCTCTTTCTTCTGTGCTAGTTTTTTTCCTTCTCCTTCTTGTCTCCATCTCCACTGGGGGGAAAAAGGCAAAGCACTCCCACAATGCCCTGGGCTCCCTGCAGTCCCTGTGGTGCTGGCTAGTTTATGTGGAGGGTGTTGATGTGAGAACCTAGACACATTCTGAGTTGACTTTACCAATGTTGCCCCCCCCCACCGCGTAGGTGCTTAGGAACCCCTTAAAGGGAGCACAGGGGCTGAGTGGAGAAGTCAGTGCTGGTCCCAGTCCTAACTGGTGGACCCTGAAGTGGGATGTGTCATCTTTGGGGGGAAATCTTAGGAGGTAGGGGTGAGGGGCTTATTTCGTGAATTTGCTGTACAAAACCAGTTTGATGTGTCCCTGACACTGATCTTTTACCAAGAAACAAGCATTTGTCACCCTGCCACAAGTTTGCTATTCTTTCTAGTCTTTGTGTGTGTACGCACACACACACACACACACACATTTCTGCACCATTGGGTCGACAACTGAGTCATCCTCCTCCTTCCTGTGATGTCAGCTGCTGGGCCAGCCTGGCAGAGAGAGGCAAGAACAGCTCGGGGGAAAATGAAGCATTTTACAATTGCGACCAGTGGGTCTGAGACTGTGTGTCATGTGTCAGAAACACCGCAGCCCGGCAGATCTCCCTGGATGTATTTCGCCTCTCCTGACACATCCCAAGGCTCCTGGGATGCCAGCCTGCACCTGTAGCTCTCCGGGCTGACGGGCAACCAGGCAGCTCAGCAGAGAGGGAGGGCTGGGCGCGCGTGGAGAGCTGAGTCCAGCCACTGCAGGTAACGGCTGCCTGGGAGACAGCCAGTCCAGGGCTCCGCGATGACATGCAGTCAGGAGCGCACTGACAGACAGACCACTCTGCAGTCTCTGCCGCTGCTGTTTACTCGGCTCACAGGCTCCACAGAAGATTCAGCTGGCGCCTGCGTGGCATTTCACAAGGAACTGGGCTGCCAGGCATCTCCATGTCATCCCTGAAGGGTCTGCAGGCTGAGAGGAGGAAACAGGAGGAAACAGCGAGGTGCAAAGAGGGAGCCCCATGGAAACAAAGCCTGGGGATCAGCAGACAGTCTGGAAGGGGCAATTACCAGGACTGGTAAAGGCTGTTTGCTTTCTTCCCACAGTTGCAAAATAAAGCATAGATGCCTATGTGTCTTCAGGAAGGTTAGTTGGCTTTCCTAATTCCCTTCATCTTCTAATTAATTTAAAAAAATAAAAAAATTCTTGCTTTGGGAAGTCAAGGGTTTGTTTTTGTTTATTTGGGTTTTTTGGTTGTTTTTTGGCTATATTTATAGGATGGAAATAGTCAAAGTACAAATAACAAAACTGGAATTAACTGAAGGGGAACTTTCTGAACTCTGGAAATAATGTTAAATATTCAGTGTGCAGATCGGTGAACAGGAAGCCAGGGCCATGGGCCGCAGCAGGATGCGTGATGGAAAGTCCAGGCCTTCTGAGCTTCTAAGGTGACAGGAAATGACCCGCTGTGCCACTGGCACCCACTCAAGAGCCTGAGGTTTTACTTCCTGGCCAATCCTTGCATGTTTTATTGCCAATGCTGTGAATGGCTATCCGTGGCTTGGGGTAACTGTCCTCCCAAATGTCCTGGAAGAGAAGCTACCAGAGACAGACTTCATCAACAAGGGAAAAACCAACACCCAGTCCCCTGGAGGCAATTACAACATGGATATGGCATTTTCTCCAGCGGTCAGTCATTCTTGGGCTGCGTTTATCAATTACACTAATGTGTCCCTTTGTGAACTAGGAATCCTGTTAGCGTTTGTTAGCAGTTAGTATAAAAGCTTTGTAATACATAGATATATGTGTTTATACACAGGTTGCTTTGACATATATATATATACATATGTGTATAAACATTTATTTAGTTTTGAGTTAAAATACATATGTATTTGTCATATAATTATGACAATCCTCAATACCAGAAATTTTTTTGTTTTGTTTTTGTTTTTGAAGTCATTTTGAGAAGAACACAATTTGGTAATCATTAGTCATTACTTATCAGTTAGGATCTATTTTATTTTCTGGGGCCTCTGTCTTTTATATGTTAAAGAGATCATTAATTTGTCAGAAGTTTGCCATTGACATTCTACATTTGCTAGAGTGCTAATTAAAATCCCATAAGTGAATGTTTGCACTGTTATTTTGTGTTTGGGTCATAAACTTACAAGTCCACGGTTACCCTGGCATCTCTTTTACTTCTTACCCTCTCAAGACTCGCAATGACCTCCTGTGCATTATGCAGCTTGGGTGGACAAGGCACAGAAGTTTTGTTCCCTCAGTAATTAATTGGTTAATTATCTCTTCAACGACGAGGAATATGTGGATTGTTGAATGCCAAGGTATGCAGGGAACTTGCCTCTTTATGTCTCTCCTCTCTGTTCCAGGGGTGTTTCTGGTTAGCTTCACATCTATTATTTGGCCAAGTTAACTGCATGCACCTCCTCTATTCTTGTTTTTTCAAACTAGTCCATTCACTGGTCTCTAGGTCATTTAGCGTTCTCATGTTTTAATTTGAGAATAAGCAATATCTTTAAAAATAGTTACTCATCCCATAGGAAAATGTAGCTTTGTAATTTCATTTATTTGAAGACTTTATGTATTTTGAGGTTTTAAATATCTTCAAAAGTTTTAAGTTTTCCTCCTCGTGGCACATGTTTGGGTTGAAACTGTGACAGTTGTTTTTCTGGTTACTTTTTTCTTCAAGGGTTTTATAGCTGTAAATAAAGAGTTTTTTTTAATTGTTTTAAAATTTGTCACTGTTTTGGACTCATTTATAGTTCCAAACTCTTCCTTTTAGTTGATACCATGGATTTTATTTCTTGAAAAATACTCATTAAATACCCTTCTTGATAAATCAGTATTTATGGCAAATATATAATAATTTTTATTTCAAAAATCTATGATCTGTAGATCCTTTTCATTTCACTCAATCAAAAGAAACATTCTTTATCTGTTAACTCTGGAGACCTTCTTAAGCAGGTTTGATTTTAAACGGATTGCTTCTCCACAGAGAGCACATGCTATGTATTTAGTGTGGTTTCACTCAATGCTAGTGTTAAGGAAATAGTCTATCTGTCTTGATTTGAAAAAGAGGCCTCTGAAAGAAAAGGCACAGGTGTAGGTTTGGGATCGGTGTCTGCATTTTCTCAGTCTCTGGCTGGTTCTCCCCACTCTGGGAGGCCAGCTCCTTGTGGGCAGCGCACCCACTGCACTCTCCTGAGAACCCTGCACGCAGTGAATGACCAAGAAATTAGATTAGAAAACTTCCTTGCTTCCACATACTAGAGAGCACTGTTCAGGATGAAAATATCCTGTTCATGCATGTAGAAAATAAGCCTGAACTTGCACTTTTGAGATTGTTTCTGTAGCAATCATTTCAATTATACAACTTGAAAACGTTCCCATTATTTATCCGTCAGCTGTGGTAACTTTTCTGCCAGAAAGTAGTTCACTTTACAAAAACTTCATTGTTAATGCAAAACTTAAAAATTATTTTTAATAATTCAAAATATTTTCTACAGTGAGAACTTCTTTCAACACTCATTTTCTATAGTCTTGGGTTTCATTGCCTGATATCTTAACACCTTGATTATAACTGTCAAAAATTTGTCTACACATTTTGTTATTTTGGAAATAACTGTTGGATGAGCCTAAAAGAGCAACTTCCCCCTGCTTAGTTTCTGATTTATCAATCTGATTAATCTTCATTTTCTTTCTTTTGACTTCCTGGCTTCCCCTTGAAAAATCTATGGAGCTAAACATTTAAATAATTTATTTTCACCTTTCCTTGTTTAAAAATTAAAGTACCATGTCTACAAATTTCCCTTTGACTCTCTCTTTGACAACCTGGCACAAACTTTCCATTATCATTCATTTTAAAGACCCTGAAGTGATCTGATTGCTTCTGAGTCAAGTTATTTGTTAATCAGACACATTGCCTTTGTTAAAGCTTTTAAAGCTATGTTTAAAATTATTGCCCCGGCACCAGAGATTGTGGCATAATTTGGAGAATGCTTTGCATCTGTGGAGACATATTTCAAAATTGACACATATATCTTCTCTCCCAAAAATGCATAGACATACTTTTTCTATCTCTCTCATTAAATACAGCTAAAACCCTCTGAGATTGTATACTTGAAACAGACAGGAAAAGTCTGAAAGTTAAAGCAAGGCAGGGAAGTCGAAGACCTGGGCGCTCGAGGAAGGTACAGGCTGCCTCAACTGGGCTCTCTGCTTGCCCTGTTCAAGCCTCAAATGGAGATGAAGAAGGCTGCCCTTCAGAACCACTCCTCGCAACTATGGAAACACAAGCCCACCCCGACAGTCTGTTCTCTGGGTGCAAAGGATGAGAAAAACAGAAACTTCTGGACATCTGCCACACAGCACTCCAGCAAGACACACAGACAAATGTTTACCCAGCAAAGGCTCCCATCTTGCTGGGCTGTATCCGGAGTTCCGGGCCTTTCTGAGGGATGGTGCCTTTCAGCCCAAAAGTGCTGATGAGAGTATAAATATAAACCTGAATTTCTCCACAGAGCTTAGCCGGAAGAGGCTTCCCCATCCCCGTTCCGTGCTAGCTGAAAAGCGCTACTGGGACTTGGGGAATGGTAGCCGGTAATATCACGTGCCACCAAGCCCAGTGACTTGAGTTCAAGCCTTGGAGCCCACATGGTGGGACGAGAGAACTGAGAGAATTGGCTCCTACGAGTTGTTCTCTGACCCCCATGCGTGTGTGATGACACGTATGTACACACACACACACACACACACACACACACACGAAGGGGAATAAACACAATAAAAATGTTTAAATAGAGAGAAAACCTCGGCAAACTAGAATCTTATAGTTAGGAAAATATTTTTCATGAATGGTAGGGAAGGCAGATTGAGATGAAAGAAACCTAAAACCTGGTTGTCAGCTGACCTATGCTGGAAAGGCCACAGGGACTTTTGTAAACAGAAGGTACAAGAAATGCTGGAAATTTGAATATTTCGAATTAAAACAGTAATTAAAACAGGAAAGAGCAAACACACAAGTGAACAGAGCAGATATTATTTCTCTTCATGTTTACACGTGTGTGTGACAGTTGACATACAAGTTTTAATGCCATCTAACATGGGGCTTCAGGAACTCAGAGGGAACACTTGGTGCCACCCTGAATAGAGGAGAGTAAGGAACCCCAAAGTAGATAGTTTCTACATGTCGATCTTACTAAAAATGCTGACAAGACAGTGATATGTTCTGAACATACCACATCTGGAGTAGTCACTTAAAAGCTGTACAGAAAGATGCACTCCAAAATATAATAGATGAAGCAGATAAAATGATAATCCCCAGGAAAGCTGAAAAAAAGACCCAGAGAAGCTACAAGTAGACTCAATAAGGTATAATAAAAATAATAATACCAATATATTCACAATATATTAGTAATTGACCATTAGTTTAATAAGTAATAAAAGTATTAGAGTAGTGAATAACAGTTGAATTAAAAGAGTGAAAGACAGATTGACAGAATAAATAAAAACAACCCAACTATAATTCAACTGTATGAATCTCAAATGTCAAGATATAAGCAGGTTGAAATTAAAAGGGTATAAGAGACACACCATCTATGCACGATTCAAAAAATACAGAATGCCTATATCATTAATGAAACATATTTTAGAGGGAAGTAAATTACCAGAAAGGGAAGCCAATCCACCACAGACACTAGGCAATCACAGGGGGCCCCAAAGAACAGCTATGAAAACCACTGGAAGTAAGGAGGAAAATGGGTGTCTTGGGGTTCTACTGCTGTGAAGAGAAACCATGACTGTAGGTGGAAGTTTCTCTCCCACCAGATTCCATATGCATTCAGTTCCAAATAAACTCACAGATGCTTATATTAATTATAAACTCTTTGGCCTATTAGCTCAGGCTTATTATTAACTAGCTCTTACAATTTGAATCAACCCATAATTCTTGCCTATGTTTGGCCATGTGGCTTGGTACCTTTTCTCAGTGAGGTGTTCTCATCTTGCTTCCTCTGCATCTGGGTGGTGACTGTGTCTCTGCTTTTCCTCTTCTCAGAATTCTTGTAGTCTGGTTGCCCTACCAAGCTACTGGCTACTTAGCATTTTATTAAGCTAATATGAGTGACAAATCTTTACAGTGTACAAAAGCATCCTTCCACAATGCATGATCACAACAGCCCTTATAAAGGAATACATTTAATGGGGACTGGCTTACAGTTTCAGAGGTTTAGTCCATTATCATCATGGTGGAACATGGCAGAATGCAGGCGGCCATGATGCTGGAGTTGAGAGTCCCAGGTCTTAATCAGCAGGCAACAGGAAGTAAACTGTCTCATTGGCGTGTCTTGAACATATATGAGACCTCAAACCCAACCCCCACAGTGACACACTTCCTCCAAAAAGGCCACACCTTCTAATAGTGCCACACCCTATGAGCTTATGGGGGCCAATTACATTCAAACTACCACAAAAGCAAACTTGTAAATCTATTTGGAGAAATCAAAGCACCTTTCTCAATAATTATTGAAATAGCAGAGAAAATGCCAGGAACACTGTATGAAAGAACTCAACAGCATTCCTCCCTACAGAAAGTAACCAACCTTACTAGCTCCCAACAAGCACACATGAAGACTCTCTGGTACCCTTACTCAAATCTCCATCACTTTGAAGTACTGAGAGTATGCAGAGCATGTCCTTTGACTACAGAGAGATCAAATGAGACGCCAACAGCACATAGATGTCGTGAAATTCCCAATAACATGCAAAACACTACACACACCACATCAGGTGTGTTTGACACAAGTGATAGGTGAAAGTAAAGAGGTCCATTAAAAATGGAAAGAATGCCCTAACTACAGAGCCCGTGGGAGGCAGCTTAAAGCACAGGAGAGGGGAAATCTAACTGTACGCCATGTGCATCTCAAGCAAAAAGGGAAATTCGACAGCCTGAACCCTAGAAAAGGAGAGAAAAATTAGCAGCTCAAAGACAATAAAAGAAGAGGAGTAATGAAGGTAAGTAGAAATCGACAAAATTTGGAATAGGAAAAAAAAATCAGTGAAAAATAGTTCGTGTTTTAGAAAGACACATTGTCACTGAAAGCCAAAGACACAAGATAACCAAGCAAGCCACAGACCTCATGCACATAGCGCCTCAGAAATATGGATGAATGATCAATCAACATATTTCAAGCTTGGCTGGCTAGATGGCTCAGCAGTTAAGAGCACTGACTGCTCTTCCAGAGGACCCAGGTTTGATCCCCAGCACCCACACGGAGGCTAGCAACCATCTGTTGCTCAGTTTCAGGTTAGTCTCCAGTATCTGCCTCCTTCTGGTCTCCATGGCTACTGTATGCATAGGGTACACAGGCATGCGTACAGATGCCCAAACACATAAAAATAAATGTTAAAAAAAATTTAAAACATTTCAAGTAAAATTCGGCGATGAGGCTGGAGAGATGACTCAGTCAGTAATTAGAGGCTTGCTTCTTTTCCAGAGGACCTGAGTGTAGTTCCCACCACTCGTGTCAGGCAGTTCACATGGTTTGCCCATAAATCCAGCTTTGGGGAACTCAGTGCTCTCCTCTGGGCATCTGTAGTTACCTGTGCTCAAGAGTAAATGCCTCCCTATCTTATATACATACGTAAAAATAATAAAGTGAATATAAATTCAATCTTATATAAAGTGAGATTTATTGCTAGAGTGCCAGGTTGATCTGATATTTAAAAAAAAAAAAAACCAATGAGTGCAATCCATGCTTCAGAAAGAAAAAGTAGAATGATCACATGACTGTAACAACTGAGACAAACACACGAAAAAATTTAAGACCTCCTAATGATAGAATCCTCTATAAGCAGGGCCTAGAGGTCGTTGGGGCTCTCGGCTTGACAAAATTTCTTCAGACTACAGAGTGCTGCCATTGGCTTTGTGTTCAGGTATAGAAGAGTGGGTGCTGCTCGTTAAGGCGGAGAAACAGAGAAGGGGGCTTCCTCTCCTCACCACTACCGCTCATTGCTGGAGAGCGTAGCCATTGTAAAGGGAGAGGAGGAAGAGCAACAAGCCGACTCTGACCAAGACAGGGATGGTGCCTCCTGTGGCTTGCATGATGTCAGCAAGTTCATAGATGCCAGCTCGTGAGGAAGGATGGCTTCACTTGCTATATAGTTTTTATATACTAAGAAAGGAGATAAGAGAAACCAAAATAATTCACCCTACTAGAGATAATGCCTCCCAAACAGTTAAATACTCAGGTATCTTTAAAAACAAAACAAAACAAAACATGAGGACAGTACTATTTGCTGAAAATTTTAAAAAAAAGCTAAAAATATAAAAAGCAAAGGTAAATGAAGAGAATCTTTGTTCATGAATTGGAAAAAAACAACATGGAAAAGATACAATTCCCCACCCCCAAACTAATGCACATAGTTAACTCAGTTCCTATCAAAAGTCCAGCAGGAGTTTGGACACAGTTATCCTAAAGTTCACACGGATGGGTTGTAGGCTCGGGCAGCCAAAGCAACACTGCAAATGGATGAAGGGCAAGGAGATCTTCTACCTGGATCCAAGGCTCACTGCCTGCTGAAGAGCAGTGGGATGGGCAGAGCGAGATACCTGGGCCTTGAATAGATGGGCGATCACCCACACAAGGAGGGCCAGTTGATGCCCACAGAGACTGGAAACCCCACTCGTGTGGAAGGTGACTCAGAGTGAACAAAGCCTTAAGAGCAGAAGGCCGAACTATACAGGGCTTTTCCTTCCCCGGAAGAAAACCGAGGGCAGTATTTTCAGGACAGGCTCATAATCCATCAGATCGGCTACCCTGGGGGATTTTAGAGAGGCGTGGCAGCACCTGTGTGGACACTGCCTCTAGCTGCAGAGGGAAAGCGGGTGGGGAAGAGTTTTAGGAAAAGAGTCGCTGGGCTCAAACGCTGCCGAAGCAGAACCAGCAGCGGGGGTAAGCTATTGGAGACTCACACCGGAGCAGCTTCCTTCAGCCTAATCATTTTGCTAGAGATGTAAGAATGAACAGGGCCGGAGAGGTGGTTCCACAGGCACAGGCGCTGACCATTGAGCTGAGGATCTGAGTTCAAGCCCTGGGTTCTCAAAGATAGCAGGAGAGAGCCGGTTCTCAAGGTTGTCCTCTGACCATCACCTATGTGCTGGGGCAAGAGTGTGCCTGCACGCCTACACACACACACACACACCTACACACATACACATGTGCGTGCACATGCATGCAACCACGTGTACACACGCATGCGCGCACATGCTTTAAAAAGAAATAGTTTGAATAATGACTCACTCTCCAGCCTCAATATTCTTCACCTTCTCCCTGAGGCTCTGTGAGGTAAACTCGGCCCAGTGATACAGTTTGGAGTCTGACACTACCTGTGGACCCAGAGCCCCTGCCTGTAGCTGCTGCAGTGTGGAAGGTGAAGGGTCGGTTTTTGGGGTCCACATCAGCCTTTGGCTGCCAGAGTGCAGTCCATGTCATGATTAGTGGCCTTGCTTCCTGCACAAAGGGTTCACAGGGTCCTCTCCATCGGACTTTACAGAGCAGCGTTCGTCACCGTTCTGACTAGAGAAGACTGGCGTGGGGACCACCCTGTCCTTTGTTGCCGTCTACATTCTCTCTTAGCAAAATCTTCTGCTCTCCAGGATAGAAAACCTGAAACACAAAACTGTGTGCACGCACACCCCGTAATGGAGCCTTCCAGAAGGGTGTTAATGAGCCCCATTCTATCTGTTGAGTCTTTTGGCAACCCAATCCCAAATTCATTTTTATATTTGGTCACATCTGAGTGGAAAGGGTGTCAGTGTCCCTGACACTAGCAACTTCTGGCTCACATTTATTTTCACTGTTTTTCCATTTTGACTCTTCTTTACATTTCTGACATATTCCCACTGCATGCTCAATTCCACCAAGGCAGATCCTGGCTTCACAAAGTCCCGCAAGTATAAGGCTAATCATAATCCAGACTGTTAACACTGACGCCCTGCAGCGTCTGGAATTTGCATAGTTGTTTATTTGCTTGCTTTGGTGAAGGGTCATTTCACTGTGGGCTTCATGGTCGGCCAGACACCAGCTCATAGACACGCACCACAGACACAGATATCTGCAGTTAAATATTCATGATGCCCCATATGAGCACAGGGTTTTTATACAAAGCAACGACCGGTATTGTCATTCTGGGGCTTCATTCTGCTGGAAACACTGAGAGATGCATTCTTACATCCACACTGTGACAGACGAGTATCAGCCCAGAGACCAGTAACAACAAATGACTGTTTGGTGGGTAAGAGAGCCTGTAGTCCAGCACCCCTGCTCATGTGGCTGTGGCCTTTCTTGAAACAGGCTTGAATGCCACACTGAAATCCTTTTTCCATGGATGTCTGTTCCAAGAGAATGAGGTTGATGAGCAGGAAGGGATTCAATGGGGGGAGACCGTGGTGGAATAGAATGAGCCAAAAAGAAAAGGAAACGCGTTCTTCTTTTTCAGACATTCAGCGTGTTCGGATCCTTTAAAGGGCAATCATGCAACCTTTGGATTCTGACTTTCTCTTCACTTCAGCTTATATGTAATTTCTGTTGTGGGAATTTAACATGGAAGGTCACGTACCAAAATGAAGAACGGGGCATTCAGAATTTTGGTCCATAACCAAACGCTGACCCAAGCCTAGGGAAATAGACAATGGATGGAAGTCACATTTCGATCCCAAAGCTGCCCTTCCCAAAGCCCATTAAGGCCACAGATCCCAACATATGGCCCCTTCCAGCCTTATGCTCACTTCCAGATAACAGTGCTCTTTGGGCAGAGCTGGTAGCTGTGCTTTATTTAATTGAAATGGCTAACTATGTCATCAGACTCCAAGGACACCGACATATTGCTAGACTTCACACGAAAGCCACACCTTGGCTTGAAGTAGACATGATCTGAGTGTTTTATGCAGAAGAAAGTGGAGAACACAAATGCACCCACATGGATGCACTAATGCGCCCACATGGATGTATTAATGCACTCACAAGGATGTACTAATGCGCCCACATGGATGTATTAATGCTCCCACACAGATGTACTAATGCACCCACATGGATGTACTAATGAACCCATACGGATGTACAAATGCACCCACACGGATGTACTAATGCACCTACATGGATGTACTAGTGCACCCACATGAAAGTATTAATGCACCCACACGGATGTACTAATGCACCCACACGAATGTATTAATGCACCCACATGGTTGTACTAATACACCCACACAGATGTACTAATGCACCCATACGAATGTATTAATGCACCCACACGGATGTACTAATGCACCCACACAGATGTACTAATGCACCCACATGTATGTAGTAATGCACCCACACAGATGTACTAATGCACCCATATGGATGTACTAATGTATTCATTCAACAGACACTTAGATGTTTCATTTATTTTTTTAAACCATGTAACAGGTACTCTAGTGAAATGCAGGGGACCAAAGCAGGGTGATAATTCTTGTTGATAAAGAGTTTATAATTTAATGTAATAATACAGTGCTTCAGAAATCACACATTTGTTGCAGAAGATACTGAAAAGCTAAGCATATACAATACAACTTATATTGTAAATAAGGAGAGGCATATACTTGGGAAAGATGGTGTAATGAGACAAGTTTCTGAAGAAAAGTGGAGAAACAAAGTGTCATTGTTGGGAGCAGCATGGACAGCATGTGGAAAAGATAGGAGATTAGAATTTACAGAGAGTCCAAATAATGCCTCTCCCAACTGACTCCCCTCCTGGCAGGGCAGAGCAGGGCTTGCCCTCACTGAGTGCTGTTCAGGTATCAAGTCTGGGGAGAAGAAAAAGCCCGGAGGCCAGCCTCAGCCAATTAGAAGCCTCCAATGCTGTGTCTAATCCCCTAGAAGCCAGGTCCAGAAATGCCACAAACAGTGAGAACTTTCTACAGAGGGTGGATGGGGGTGGGTGGTGGAGAAGACGCCATTAAAGGCAGGAAAGCTCATTGAAGCACACTAGAAAGGTCTAAGAATTTATGGAAGACGTATTTGAAGGGATTGGCCAGCTAAACGATTCTCCCACGTTTCAAGATCTTTTGGATAACTGATCAGCAGTGTTTCCAGCTGAGCACTATAGACAAGAGGGTGTGTTGCAATGCAGGGGTGGGAGACAGGAAAATGTAAGAGAAGAGTCCGGATTTATGGATCATCCAGTCTAAGTGTTTGAGATCTGATGTGCTTAAGGTTCCACAAGCATGTTATCTGTGAGTGTGAGTGTTTTCTGTAAGATACTGGGGATCATTTCAAGTATAAAACATGTGTAGGGAAGCCTTCTGTTATGATAGAAAGGCAGCACGGAACACAGGGGTTGATTTAACCACACCTATGGAGGATGGGGTCTACCCACTTATGCTTTTAAACAGTTCTGCTGAACAGGGAGACTGGCTGTGGCTGCACCATGCCTGCCTCTTGTACCTCTTTCAAGGATGGTGTCTCACTAAGCAATACTGCTATCCCTGAACGTAAGCTACAGATGATGTGGGCGTATTTTACAATCTTCCCCCATTACATTTCAAATCGTCACTTTTTGCTTTGTTCGGGTTATTTTTGGTCTGGAAAAACAGTTAGAATCTCATGTTTTCCTTATTAACAAAGAACTGGATACTTAGAGTGACGTCTTACGACTATGTCCTGTATCGGAATAGCAGCTCCAAAACACTCACAAGGCCAAGGCCTGCCTGGATGGAGCTTTCTGGTTATAATTATTGGATCCACAAGGGTGTTGAAATACATATTTTCAGCCTTGAACTTCCTCAGGGTTGCATCTGCTTTATGCCTTTCAGAGCTGATGGATCTTGAGTGTTTTGTTTTGTTTCTCATTTGTGAGCATGTACATATGTGTGTTGTATGTTTCATGTATGGGTGTGTCCCTGGATGTAGTGCATGCCTGTGAGTGTGTGGGAGTGCACACAAACCAGCACAGGACATCAGGGTTTCTTCCTCTGCCCCTTCTACTCCATTGCTTTTGAAGAGGCTCTGTCACTGACTGGAAACTCACAGAGCAGGCTAGGCTGGTGTTCAGTGAAGTCTTGGTATCTGCCTGTCTCCACTCATAGGTGCTGGGATTGCAGGCACATCCATGCTTGAATTTTTATGGGAGTACTGGGGACTCGAACTCAGGTCCTTATGCTTGAAGAGCAAGGAAGAGCAAGTGCTCCTAACCACTAAGCCCCCTCTCTAGCTGCTGGAGCTAGCCAAATCCTCTCAGGGCAATGACTTTGTACTTTCCTAAGAAATGCTCTATACTTTAAAAAAATAATTTGTTTCCCATGCCGCCTTCCTCACTGTCATTGTGGATCTGAACAACAGTAATATTATAGCCACAGCCATTTGTATGATCTGCCCCAAGCTGTGCATGATTTTGTTGAACCATCACACCAACCACACGGATAACCCATCTTTAAGTGAGAATGCTAAGTGTCAGGGAGATTGTTTTATCCAAAGTGATGCACTAGAGCTTGACCCTGGAAGACTACATGCTAAAGTCCCCAGCTTCTCATGGCAGCCATGCATGTTGACTCATGTAACCAATGCACTCCTTTCCTGACAAACTTCAAAGCCAACGTGTGCTACTTACCGGAAATACAAAACGGAAAGTCATCGGCCTCTTTAACTGTTCACATATGAAATGAGATGCCCAAGGATGACCTCACCTGTAAGCAGCGAGTTCTGGGAAGTATGAAATCAAGGCCAAACCTCAACTATTTGCCATACAAAATATCTACTGATGTGGAAGAGGGGGGTACTCACTCCTACATCTTATTCAGATCTATTCCTTCTGGTACCTGTAGAAGCTGAGTGACAGTATGTTACCTGTCTTCAATGGCTTCTGAGTGACAGCCTCGAATATAACCAATGCCTGCTGAGGTCTGCATCCTTTGGTCGTTGGAGAACCTGCTCAGGACACTAAGCATGTAAAGTGCTCTCTCTTTCCACTGGGAACAATCTCCCTCATGTTGCTGAGCTGGGAAGGAACAGGACAGTCAGAGCCAGGCCTGAGGTGTGGGCACCTCACTCCGTGCTCTCCTCAATAGGAGGAGAAAATATTATCTTCAAGTTGTAAGGGGACTTTGTAAGGGAGAAAAAAAACCAAGCAAGATTATTCTTGACGATGCAGTCAGTTCTGCTGTGTGAAGGGTTTCTGCTTACTAGCGTTCTTCCAAATTTTGCATTTGTTTTAATTTCAATTCAAGGTTAAACTTGGAATCTGAATTCTATTAAATAATAAAATAAATTTATGAATAGTAAAATCTTGGTCTTCCCCCCCACCCTGGGATTAGAAATGTTTTGAATTCAGACCGTTTCCTTCTGTCAGAAATCAAAGATAAATTGAATTCAGCCTTATTCAAACCCCGTGGCTTCCCCCATTACAAACACTATATTTTATTTAGCTTTAATTCGCATTTTACATGGTTCCTAGCCTATCACATATATTCAGATATTTGGTAAATTTTGATAATGCTACTAATTCTAAGGCATCTGGGGGCAAGACTCCTGTTTAGGATGCAAAATTCATAAATATGAAATATTATTTTTGCATCCCAACACCCAAGAGAAATGTGAGCAGCCCCTGTCCTCATGGTGCGACTCTGTGTGGCTTTGTGTGTTACAGACATGAACAAAAACATTCGACTCTGTCCGGCTTTGTGTGTTACAGACAGACATGAACAAAAACATTCGACTCTGTCCGGCTTTGTGTGTTACAGACAGACATGAACAAAAACATTCGAGCCACTTTGTTTCGTAAATGGCAAGAGAAATAAATCCTGGAGCAGAGCTTATTCAGTTTGAAAATTATATTGATCTGCATCTTCTCTCATAATGTGTTAGTCTGGGCACTGGACTAACTTCCTCTTTACCCAATTACACAGAGAAAGAAAGAGAAAATGTACTCTCAGCCTCCCTGTACTGAAGTTCTGGCACAACTCTGCACTTCACATTTACCAAAGAAATTACATTCTCATGGACAACTTGAAAGCATTCACAAAAATTAATCAGTTTCAGATGTACTGCATTTAAAAACCTATTGCCTTTTTTTTAACTCGTGCTGTAGAATTCTTTCAGGCATTTCCATCTGTCTTTACAGCTCCTCTCTCTAAAACAGTAAAACCCCACACTACAGTTTTGAGATTGGAGTTTTGTTGAAGAAAATACTGTTTCTCCAAAACTAGCTACACCCATCTCTTCGTTCCCTGAACAAAGACATAAAATAGTTTCCATTTTTAACCTCAAACCTCATTCTCTCCAATAGCAACCACGGAAGGGGAATGGATCAATGTTTCTTCAGTTTGCCCTTTGGATTTACCAATCATTTTCTTCTCCATGTTTTCATGGTGAAGTACACACAACTCTGGGTCCTTTAGTTCTTTACTTTCTGCTTACTCCTTGCCCAGTGCCCAAACTTTCACATGTCACTCCTCA
The DNA here is from genome assembly GCA_004026605.1 of Ondatra zibethicus. Classification (NCBI taxonomy): domain Eukaryota; kingdom Metazoa; phylum Chordata; class Mammalia; order Rodentia; family Cricetidae; genus Ondatra; species Ondatra zibethicus. The sequence continues at coordinate 30,211 of PVIU01018018.1, forward strand.
GATCATAAAAGGTTGGGCAGCTCTTGGCTTTACCACTGAAGGATGGTGTAACCCCCACACCCATGGAGAAAGGACATAAAAATCAGTGGCTCTGCTTGACCACTTGAAGAATGATCTGAGGGATGCCCCGGGGCTACCGCACGCTCCTGGCTCTCAGAATGGGAACTGTCGTGGGCTAGAGGGATTTCCTTAGCCCCGTGGTACTCTAAGAGAGAACATTGAAGGCAAGTTGTGCTCTTCATTCTCTCTGGACCAACGACAAGTTGTTTTGCTTCGGCACAGCTAAGTGCTATCATATGAGTGAATTTAAGAGGGAGAGCTGTACCTGTGGAAATACAGTTGCCCAGATCACAACTTGATTAGCAATTTAAAACCAGTTTTCCACTGCTGGTCCTGTGTTCGGTCAGCTTGCTCGTTCTGATGACTCGCTGCTTTTGGAGTCTTTTCTGCAATCCAAGGTTAGTGGAAGAGGCTGGATAGACACCAGGAATGTCCCCATGACTTCGAAGTCCTGGGATCATTTCTTCCCAGCTTCGTTAAGTATCTCTATTTCTTGTACCATCAAACAACAAAAGAACCTATGCCTGCATTTAAAAGAAATGTTTTTTTTTTGGTTTTTTTTCCAGCAATTTTTCTAATGAGCGAATTCAGCAGCTCACATGGCTGAGGGAAGGGATAGTTGTTTCTTGGGGACTTGGTGCTGAAACAGCCACTTTCCTGGACTTCTTTCTAAGTGACTAAACTCTAAGTTAAAAGTATGAGCTACATGAACGGATCTAGAATTTGCTAAATTACTTCCTCTGACATCCTTATTTGATAAGATAATTTGATTATAATTGAGCTTCATAATTGAGCAGCATGCAAATATGCTCTATGAACGGATTTCCAACGACCAAGATACACTTTCACCCCCAAAGCAGAACGCACCCATGTAGCACCCCCCAACACACACACACACACACACACACACACACACACACACACACACACACATATCTTTATTCTAACTCGATTGAAGAAATCAAATAAATACATCCAAGAAGCCTTGCTGGGTTCTAGTGGGAAACACATTTCCAGCTGCAGACAGGGAGGAGAGAGGGCAAGTGTGATTAATCACGTTCATTACCCAGTCACTCTTCTGGCCGGCGCACGGTGTGGAAGGGCTCATTACTCCCTTCTGGAAGAAATGAGGGCAAAATAAGCAAGTGGAATGCGGAAAAGGCAAATCCTTTGGTACATGTCTGAAGTTGGTAAAACTGTATTATTCAGGTAAGGCTGGGTGTCCCCTCTGGGTGTGCTGTGGGTACCTGAGAGCAGGCACACAGTGACTGAATTGTTTCAACTTTACCCAAACAGCATTGAAACAGACTTAATTGCTGCACGAGAGAAAAAACCATGTGTCCCTAGAGACTATTAGTGGCATTTAAAAGGCTAAATGTATCATAAAACCTGTCTTTAACAGAATAAAATTGTACAGACCAGCACAATTTTCGTTAATGTTTTCCACATTTCTTGAAATGAGAGAAAGAAGGAGAAAGAAAAAGAAAAAAGAAAGAAGAAAGAAAAAGAAAGAAAGAGACAGGCTGGAGGTAAACCTCCCGAGCCACTGAATTTTAGGGGTATTTTAAATATACAGACCAAATAGTTTTTTAAAAGGTAAAAGAAATATTTCTAAGTTCAGTTTGAATAAAAAACATTCCAATTTGAGAAAACAAATTTAGTTCATGGTTCTTTCATAAAGTGGGGATTTAAGGAAGAGGAAAGTCCCAGTCCCTCTCGCTCTGTGCCTTCAAAGGCACAGCAGCTCTGCAGCCAGCCTCACTGACTTCTTTTTTTTTTTTTTAATTTGATGTTATTTTTCCAAGGTGGTTTTCCTGTGCTGCTGATGCTGTGTCTGGCGGAGCAACACTCTTTTCCTGAGTGATATCCCAACAGAAAAGGGTGGAGAAAAGGTTGAAGTGTTGCTTTTATTCCGTCAAAGAGACTAAGGGGGATCCCTTTTCTCTAAACGAGCTCAATATGTAATGTGGGGCGGGGGGGGGTGTCAACAGCCCAGACGAATAGCGACTCAAAGCTTAACTGTAGGAGCAAATGTTTTATTTATCTGTCCCATCTTCTCTTCCACTTGTGTATCTGTGATAAAGAAGGCTCTTTCAAAGAGCTTCTGGGAACATGTTTGTGTTAGTACATGTTTAGTGGCTACAGAAGTGTATGACGCAATACTCTATTCCCACCACAGCCCATGACTTTTTCATACCTAATTGGCATATTCCTTTCCCCTTTTCTCCCCTAGTCCTTAGTGATCAAGGTGGGCAGGGGTTTAAAAAAAAAAAAAAAACAGAACAGCAGATATCGTTTTGTTCTTTCTCTGGCCAGCCTCAGAGGTGGAACATGCGGCTGGGATTTCCTGTCCCTGAAATTTTAGGATTTCTCCCTGCTGCTTCAGTTCTCACAGGATCCTCATCCAACTCCAGCTGAGAGCAAACGATTCTAAGGTCTTTATTGTTCATCAGTAAACGAACACACGAGGTGGGCATTTCTAAAAGATACAGAAAATGCGGCAAGCGGCTGCGGGAGGCACGGCCGCAGTAAGAGTCGGAGGTTGGCTGAGGCCTGTTCTGCTGCACTACAGAAAAATCCCCAGGAGCACCATTTTCTTCTCCATTTTGCCTTAATTTTTTTTTTTAACTTTTGAGTATGGTCTCAGCTATTCCAGGATGGCTTTGAACTCACTCCGTAGCCAAGGATAACCTTGAACTCCTGATCCTCCAGGGTGAGCTGTCACACCCAGTTAGTGCAGTGCTGAAGGTGAAAGCCAAGGCTTTGCTCATACCAGAAAAATCCTCTAACATCGTGAGCTACACTCTCCAGGACTGGCCAAAACAAGCTGTTACTCTAGAAGTTCCATGAGACGACACCATGGCGGGCAGCAGAGCTGGAAACAAGGTTAAGGAGTCAAGGACCGGGTGGCCTTTGACTAGAGATGGTCTTCTCTAGATGACAGAATGGGAACAGTGCACAGAAATATACTTTCTAGTGTAACTTTCCCAAGTCACATCTGAGCACAGAACCCTGGTGAAACAGTGCGTCCCAAAGGCCTGTGGGCTCTCGGAGCAATGACACTTGCAGCCTTCAGACCTAAGAGCAATCTTTGCTGACAGCAGCGGGCAGAAAGGGGCAACGGTGGCTGTCACCATTGGATGTGGTCTTTCAGTCATTACGCTCCGAGTTACCTTCCTGCTGCCAACCCAAGCGTCACGGATCTTCTCCCAAACAGCTCCTATGTCTCTACTCACTTGGGACTGGCAGGAGCATTGTGTCACTGTTGGTTTTGAATTATATTATTGCTTTTCCCCACCTATATTTCTCCTTTAGAAAACCGTATTTGTGTGTGCACGCATGTACATATGTGTGTACATATGCACGTAAATGCGTATGTTTGTGGACATGACTATGTTCTGGTATTGTTCCTCAGGAAGAATCCACCTTACTTTTTAAAACAGGGTTTCTAACTGAAACCTCAAATTCCCGTTCAATTGAGTCAGCTGGCTGTCAAGTTTCAAGGATCCTCCTTCCTTTATTTCCCCAGCACAGGCACTGCGAGCATGCGCCACCATGCCTCGCTTTTTACATGTATGTTGAGTATTGAGCTCAGGTCCAAGCGCTTACAAGGGTCCTCTTCTACACCCTTCAGAACCTACTTTATCCCCCCATATCCGTTTGGGAGCCATCTTTACCACCAAGTCATTCTTTGTGCTGCGGCGGAAGTGATATTCCTGCTTGTCCATCTCTGCTTGTGGAACTCCACTCCTCTCACAGGCCTGTCGTCCGAGAAGAGTACACCTCTCTTTGTCATCATCTCGACCTGCTGACTACACGCCTCTTGAAGGTGAGAACCAGGTCTCTGTTACCCTTGTAGCTCCCACAGTGCCTTGGATGGGATCCACTTCTATGCAGCTTTCCATTTAAGAGAAAAGGACTCCTGTCCAAACCCCAGGCCTGCAAAACTTACACGCGTTCTCAGAAGCGTGAACACAGCAACATTTTCAGGACTCAGTATGTTCCTCTAAACTCCCATAGACTGTACTCCAACCCCTGTACCCATTCCTTAATTTTATTTCTTATTATCCAGGGAACACATGGTTTTCGAATTGATGGATTTAAATATGCACTGGCCCCGAATTCAGTTGCTGTTCTTGCCAGTTTAGGGAGAGAATCAGATTCCACTATTCCCTGTACTCTTATATATTTTCCCTGATATACACTGTAGAAAGGGTTTCCGAAAGCTCCTGAAAGACACATAATAAATCCAGCGCGTCTCCTTTCTTACGGTTTTGTGTTATATTCAGAAATATGATAGTTCTGTTTCATATCTGTATTCCCTTAAGCGCAGCATGTAAACAGTGGGTAAATATTTATTGAATTCAAGATGAAGAATGCAAGGAAAGGAAGGAGAGGGGAAATGGAGGGCGGGAGAAGGGAAGAAATAGTACATCATCCCCCGTTTTATTTTAATTGCTAATCAGACACACAGCCCCCTCCTCTTGGTTTCAAGGCCCACTGGGGGCTTTGTGTTGTGATTTTCGGGGCAGATTCTGAAGAAGCCACAGGGAGAGTCACTGAAAAGGAAGCTCAAAGGTTTTGTAGTTTATGACGAGGCAGGAGGCAGGTCTAATTCTGACGGCATGCTGCTGTCAGGAGATGAGGTGACTTCTTTGCGCCTCGCACCAGCTCACGGGTATCTTAGTGTGAGTTACACACAAGTTCATGTGTAACCCACAGATGTCCAAACTCTTCCTCTTGAGTTGTTCTCCTAGGCACTTCCTTCATGGTGTTTGCTGGCACTTTATGCCTCTCACCGGGCTCTAAACGGAAATGCAATGAGCTTCCTTCTGTCTGCAGGCGACATCCTCTGGGTCAGGACAGAGGTGGCTGCAGAAGCGTAGGAAGGTAAAGCGCCTTCCCACAGCAGCATCCACCCTCTGCAGAGCTGAAGATGAATGCTGATCTTGGAGGGGTGCTGCCTCTGTGGGTGACAAGATCACGAGGGAGAATCTCATTTATTCTGGGCAGTTCCAGAAGATGCATCCATAGTCCCATGCTACTTTGAAATGAATCAGGATGGCTGGAACAATGGGGCTCTCCAGGACACAATCCCAGGCAAATAACAGTTTGCAGCTTGATCAATGACACATTGCCCTCCCTCCCTCTCCCCCCTTTCTCTTCCTCTCTCTCTTCCTCCATATCTCTCTCTCTGTTTCTTTCTTCCTCTTTCCCTCCCTCCACCTCTCTCTCCCTTCCTCCCTCCCTTACCCCCATGCTGCAATGCATGGTTTACCAAAGGCGTCATCCTGGGTTACTATGTCTAAGCTTCAAACTGTGGATTTATCCGTCTCTGTCATTTTACCCATTGTACAGATGAGGCGGGAGAAGGACTGTGGCTCACAAAGCTGGAGTTAGAATTCACCAGATGCCGTGAATGCGCTCAGCACATCTGAGTTTTCTGCACGAATAGCCACCATCTGTCCTTGAAGGTTCAGATGGTGCAGTTTTCCTTTGGGAAATCGTTGTAAGAAGGAAGAGCATGAACCCAAGCCCCCCAGTACCACAAATTATGCAGTCAGATGTTTTGTATTTGGGCAAGTTACAGGACTTGGCATAACTTGAATATGATTGATAAGTGTCACCCTGGGAAAACCACCTTTTGGACCATGGTATCTCAGATGTCAGGTGAGCATTAGATAATGCCTTTTTAAGTGCCTTCTCATTGGTTTTCATGGGTATTCAATGATTTCGGCACTGAATCCAGAATCACGACCAGATGAGAAACAGCCCATGCCTGTATTTTCAGACGGTAGCTGGGGCTGTGATTCCCTCACTCACCAAGCACACAGGATGCAGGTGACTCGGCCGTGGGAAGATGTGAGCTTGTGGCAACAACTGCCCACCCATCCTCTTCTGTCACAGGTTTTCCCTTCTGAGGGTGTGGCTGGTGTCCATCAATTTTCTCTACACATCTCCCTGCTGTGGGGCTGGAAGGTGACCATTGTCCTTCCTTAGGACGGGCTGATGTTTAGGGGCATCACTTAGTGAGCTGATATCACGAGCAGTTGTTCCATTCAAATGTCCTTGTCAGAGGAATGCCCCTAACACACTCTACATTGGCACATGTGAGCCCCTCAAACACCTTACTTGTGAGGGGGAACTTCACAAGGTTTTTGAGATACATCTACCCTTCCATGGCATGTAGTATGAGGATTGTGCGTGTGTGTGTCTGGGTATGTGCACACAGGCACAAGTGCTCACAGTGGCCACAGGCATGGTATCCTCACGGGCTTTCTGCCAGGAAACATACTCACATCCTCTGAAAGAGCAGCAAACACAATTAACTGCTGAACCATTTCTCTTATGTATTGCTGATAAAACTATATATCTATCAATTGTTGCATTAGTATTATTCCCATTGATTAATAACTAGACCAATATGTTCATGATAAAAAATTCTTCATGCCAGAAGTAAATGTGAGTGCTCCAAAAAACCATTGGTGCTTGCAATCTCTAACTATGTTAGAATTTTAAATTTGTGTTAAAATTATTTAGTTTTTCTCTTTTTGTACCAACCAGTATCCCTCTAAGTTAAAAAATTTAAATTAAACATTTATTAATTTGTGTTAGTTATGTGTAAAACTGGGGTTCAGTGTAATACTTCTGTACATACAAATGGCATGTGTTGATCCAAATAAACACATTTTTATTTATGAAAGTACGCCTGAAGAAACATTGGAAAATGCACCAACCAAAATGAAGATATAAGTAAAAAGCTTCTGTACTATGAAATATCTAAGATACTCCTACATTTCTTTCAGTCCTTTCTCTGTTTTATTTTATTTATTTATTTTTTTTTGATTTAAGATTTTCTTCTCTAAGACACTTCACGTCAATACTATTGCCTATAGCACAGGGTCAGTGGCCACAGTTGCCAATATTATTGCTTATTACATGGGATCAATGGCCATAGCTGTGCAACTGACATGCACTTAGATGTTTTTAAGATTCCTTTAGGATATACCAAAATGATGCTCAATCAAACCACAAGGACACTTGCTCAACTATGTTCATAGCAGCATTATTTGTAATGCCAGAATCTGGAAGCAACCTAGATGCCCCTCAACCAAAGACTGGATGAAGAAACTGTGATTCATTTACACAATGGAGTGTTACTCAGTGGGAAAAAACAATGACATTATGAAATTTTCAGCCAAATGGATGGAACTAGAAAAAAATCATCCTGAGTGAAGTAACTCAGACCCAGAAAGACAAATATGGTATGTATTCATTCATAAATGGATATTAGATGTAAAGCAAAGGATAATCAGCCTTCAGGGCACAACTCCAGAGAAGCCAGGAAACAAGGAGGACCCTTAGTGGGATGGATGGGTCACTCTGGGAAGGGAAATAGATGAGATCTCCTGGATAAATTGGGGGCAGAGAAGGGTAGAGGGAAGAGGGTGGGGAGCATGAAAAGATTGGGATGATCGAGTTGGGGGAGGGATGGAGAGGGAGAGCAATGAAAGAGATATAATACCTTGATAGAGTGGCCCAGTATAGGGTTAGGGAGAAACCTGGTGCCAAGGAAACTCACCGGAAGACAGGAGGATAACCCTAACTAAGACTCCTAGCAATAGTGCAGAGGGTGCCTGAACTGGTCTTGCTCTGTAATCAGTCTGGTGACTACCCTAATTGTCACCATAGAGCCTTCATCCAGTAACGGAGGGAAGCAGATGCAGAGATCCGCAGCCAAGCACTGGGCCGAGCTCCTGGAGTCCAGTCAGAGAGAGGGAAGAGGGATTATAAGTGCAAGAGGGGTCAAAGTCATGACTGGGAAACCACAGAGACAGCTGACCTGAGCTAGTGGGAGTTTGTGGGTTCTGAACTGACAGCTGGGGAGCCTGCACGGGACCGACCTAGGCCCTCTGCATGTGGGTGACAGTTGTGTAGCATGGTTTGTTTGTGGGGCCCACAGCAGTGGGACCATGATCTGTCCCTGGAGCATGAGCTGGCTTTTTGGAGCCCATCCCCTGTGGCGGGATGCCTTGCTCAGCCTTAATGAAGAGGGGAGAAACTTGGTCCTGCCTCAAGTTGATATGCTAGGCTTCGTTGACTCCCCATGGGAGGCTTTCCCTAGCTGAGGAGTGGATGGGGGTGTGTGTAGAAAGAAGGTGGGGAGAGGGGACAGGAGGAAAGGAGTCAGGGGAAACTGTGGTTGGTATGTAAAATAAATAAAACATTTAAGATAAAAAAGATTCTGTTATGATGAATGTGTTCAAAACAGCATACACACAATCCATTCATATTAGTACATTGTAATATGTTTATAAACATATGTTATCCTTATAGAACAGAAGCATCTGTTGATAACTGTATTCCTAAAACTATTTTCCCATACACTGTTTGTCTGAAAAGGTGACAACTCTATCTTTCAATAATTTCTATGCAGTTTTAAAAAGCATTATGCTTTTGCACAATAAAATTAGTAGCTTTTTTCTTCCCAGTTCCATTTGTACTTTTAGGTAGAGAAATTATCCTTTGAACATTTTTAGTGAAATTATTGCCTCAAAGGGCAGAGAAACAGCCCTGCAGGGAACAGTTGTGTCCCAGAGTGATTTCAGGGGTGTCCCCTCCCAGTGTTGGAACATTCCAATCTCTTTCACCCATGCCGATATTGAGCAAAATAATTCTAAACTCTTTATTTCCTCTTATAGTGCTCAAAATCTGCACAGCTTCATCACAGAAAGCTCAGGAGGTGCCATATCTAAAGAAGACACAGAGACGTGTCTGTCCCTACGCTTGGTGGGCTATTGTCACAGGTTGCTGCCTGCTCTTCCTGTGGAAGGCTGTGGACTTTTACTTCACACAGGCCTTTTCTTCATGCTGTGTGCCACCCACTTAGCACTGCAATGGAGCATTTCCTGCACTGTGTCTAGCCTGTCACTTTTGAGAGCTGAGGTGTATCATCTCAAACACAGCCACCTGTTCTGTGTTCAGGGATGAAGTTGCTTCCGATAACTCAGTTTTAAAAATAGTACAATGTACATCCGTGAAAACACATGTTTTTAAAACAGGACAATATTTTTGAGTAATACTTCTAACATGAACTGTTGAGACCACAGGCTATGAATTTTATAACTTTATCACTATTTTCAGCTTACTTACATGCAGGGTTAGAGTGTGCCATTCTTTTGCAATGTTTGGCTTTTTGGTTTTAGTTTGACTAAACATGTTCTATCATAAAATGCATATGTGTAATAATATTTTAGTTAAAATATGTGTGTCATGGATTCTTTATGTTACTTTCCACCAGTTGGTTAAAGAACTCTTTCTCAAGGGAAAGGAGAAATGTAATAATTAAATTATAATCTCAAGTATATGTATATATAATGGAAGAAAAAATATCTCTTGCTTACTGACATTTTACTGAAAAGGAAAACATCCAACTTTATTCATGAAGCTGTGGATACCAAATTGTGCATTTTTGTTCAAATAAACTTTATTAACAGCTTGTTTTAGAAGGTTTTTTCCATTAATTTTACCTGTGTAACTTTTTTTAATCAGAAATTATACAGTCATCTCCCCCAGTTGTGTTTTTCTTCCGTTTTAGTTTAATCTATTCAGAACTCTTTTAGGTCTACAGTGGGGGTAAATTATGTGTTTTCCCTCAACTTTTTAATCACCAACCAAGCAATTCTACTCCTCCTTTCCTTCCCACTGTCTCTTTAGAGAATGATGGCTCTTCATGCAGCATCACTTCTGGACCCATCGCTTACAGCTTACACTTCACTATGTCTTCTTCTTCTTCTTCTTCTTCTTCTTCTTCTTCTTCTTCTTCTTCTTCTTCTTCTTCTTCTTCTTCTTCTTCTTCTTCTTCTTCTTCTTCTTCTCCTCCTCCTCCTCCTCTTCCTCCTCCTCCTCCTCCTCTTCTCCTTCTCCTCCTCCTCCTCCTCCTTCTTCTCCTTCTTTGTCATCGTTGTCTTCTATTCCTGTTTTATTTGGCTTGATGA
>PVIU01018019.1:0-40098 GCA_004026605.1 Ondatra zibethicus
TATGTGTGTGGGCAGCAGCTGCTGCAGAGGGTCTTGGAAATGCGCAGTGCATCGGCCATATTATGACCACAGATGCAGGGCTGGGAGGAGCCAGAAGAGGGAAGTGGGCACAGCAGATCCCCTGTCAGAACTGCAGAGGGCAGCGGTTCTCACTCCAGGCAAGGGTGAATTTCTGTGACCCAGGGATCAAAGGCTCCTGATGCAGACCCAATATCTCGTTGAACTGTACAAGGTTATAGCTATCATATATACTTGCCTCTGGTCCTAACCATGGAAGAATGGGTGAATTTAAAGAGAAGAAGCCTGAGAGGGAACAGAGCAACCATGGAAGGAGCTGGCTATTATTAGGATGCAGCTTCTATTGTGAACCTCAAACAGGAAAGGGGTGGGGGAGACATTTTTGTATCATGCCCACCCACTATACCTGATATGAAGTCCCCAGTGTGTCCTGGAGTTACAGCGATACCTAGTGCCATCACTTCTGGCTCATAAATGGCAATAAGACTATCATGTTATATGTCAACACACTTAGACAGTGCCTATGTGAACAGGATTTATTTAGGACTCTCATCTGCATGGTGCTACATCCAAAACACAAGTCCAGACACAGACTGAAAGTCAATTACAAAAGAGAAACATTCTAGGCTCGGTAACCTTTAAGCATCCAGGACCAAACAGATGTGGAGTTTCTTTCCTATGAAATGACGAGCAGAGCAAGCAGGAATTGTGTGTTTGCCGGAGCCAGGTGGCAGACTTATGGAGATAAGCATGTAGCAAAATCAGGTCACTTACACAGGGAGCAGTGTTCTCTCTAATCCACAGATTCTGTGATATTTAGGCAGCCAGTATGAGCCTGAGTGCCTGGAAGCAAGGCAAAATTTAGAGGCATTTGGAAAGGATTAGAAGCCTGGCGAAGGTGTGGTGAAGCTAAAGCCAGGAGTAAGAAGCAGGTAACTGTAAGTATTTGGGTGCTCTTGCCTTGTTTCAGCTCCCTCCCCCAATCTATTATTAAATGAGACTAGCAATGAAACGAAATTGATTGTCTTGAGGTTTGGCCATTGAGTTCTCAAGGCCTGGCATCGTGTTCATTGTCCCTTTGGAGCCTGCTGTACCATGTTCAATGATGCTTCCACACTGATAGGTGTTAAAGATCTTGTAACTGTACATTTCTGTAAGAGGAGACTATGGTGACTTGAGAGCCTGTTTGGAGATTCTAGCAAGGGAGTGCAGCTACTCATAAACTCTCGATGGAAGTCCTGTTTTGAGAAAAGTTGTTCTCTTCACAAAAGCACATAGATTTGGGAAAGACTCACATGGAGTGCTGAGGGAGGAATGGGACACCCACCTAGCCACTCAGCTCAATCAATCTTGGTGATCAACGGGATGATAGATGCAACAGCCAGATTGCCCTCACATCTGACTGTGGTGGTTGAATGAGAATGTCCCCTGTAGCAAGGCTTTTTTCTTTTTGGCCCTCCAGCCAGCTCCCAAATCATGGAGATTTCTTATTAGTTGTGAATGCTCAGCCTAGCTTAAGCTCATTTCTGGCTAGTTCTTTTAACATGAGTTGACCTGTTTCTCTTTATATACCTTTTGCCTCACAGCTTTTCACTTTTCTTTCCTTCTTTATATCTTACTTTCACTGCTTTTTATGTCTGGTTGTCTGGTGGCTGTCTGGTTTCTGGCCCCAGGCATCTTCCTCATTCTCTTTTCTCTCTTCTCTTGTTCTTCTCTAGCCTAGATTTCTCTTCCTAGTTATCCTCTCTTCCTGCCAGCCCCGCCTATCCTTTCTCTGCCTAGCTATTGGCTATTAAGCTCTTTATTAGACCATAAGGTGCCTCAGACAGGCAAGGTGAAACAAATACAGCACATCTTTGCATAATTAAACACACACCCTTACATTGTTGAGCAAATGCAGCATAAACAAATGTAACACACCTTTACACAGTTAAAGTAATATTCCACAGCATAAACAAATGTAACATATCTTTACATAGTTAAATATTGCACAATAGTCCCCCATAGACTCAGGTGTTTGAACAAGTGTTCCCAGCTGGTGGCACTGTTTGGGGAGGCTTAGGAGGTATGGTCTTGTTGGAGGAAGTATGTCGCTGCTTTGAGAATATAAATGCCCAGGCCATTTCTGTCACTCTCTCTGCTTTGTGATTGTGGTTTAAGATGTGAATTCAGCTTTCTGCTCAATTCACCATGCTTGCCTGTGGTGGCGACACCTCCCTGCAATGATGGTAATGGACTTTTATTCCTCTGGAACCATAAACTCAAACAAACTCTTCTTTTTATCAGCTGCCTGGGTCAGGGTGTTTTATCACAGCAACAGAAATGTAACTAAAGTAGCTGAGTGAGGTCTTACCACTCAGATAAGCTTCCAACTTGTGAAAAGAGAGCCTGAGGCATTTTCTAATACTAAAAAGTGACTAGGTTAAAAATGCTCTTCAAATGTCATTCAAGGGACTGAATTCCATCCCAAGCAGGCGACAGAACTTGGCAGAGTCATCCACATGGTTCTAGCTTTAGAGTCATGAGGTATGCAAGACTAAAGGGGTAGTTGAGTCTTCCTCTGTGGTCTCAGAGAGTCACTGGGGCCCAGCAACATGTAGCTGGGCAATCCCTGTGTGATGACAGAAGGCAGAAGAGGGCAGAAGACCCTGGGAGGCCATTTTGTTAAGCTGTGGACATGAAGCCTTGGCTGCATTAGAGACCCCAAGATGCTGGAGATGCTAGAGTCATGAGATATCTGCCAAGGAGGGCTACAATATAGGGAGTGGGAACAGACCAAGAGAGAGATGTATGGTGCAAGGAGAAAGGCTAGAAGGTAGAGTCACCCAAGCCCTTTGAAATTAAATTCCCAGACATGGGACATGGATCTAGAGGATTTGGTGTTTGCCCTGCTGAGTTCTGGTCTTGTTTGTGTACAGTATTTACTCACTATGTCCCCAGTCCTCCATTTTGGAATGGTGACATGTACTCTGTATGTTAGAAGTATATAATTTGCTTTTTATTTTATGGGAGGCTACAAATAACTGTCTCTCAAAGAGACTTTGGACTTTTAAACAGTGTTGAGTCTATAAAAGACTATCGAGACTTTTGAAGTTGGACTAAATGCATTTTACATTATAATATGGCCATGAGCCTATGAGGACCATGTTGAGAAATGTTGTGTTTTGAATGAGAATGTCCCCTGTGGCTCATGCATTTGAACATGAGCTCCTCAGTTGGTGGCACTATGTAGGTAGGTTGGAGGAAGTATGTCAATGGAGGAGGGCGTTGAAAGTCTAAAGACTTATGCCACTTCTAATTTACTCTCTGCTTTGTACTTTCTGTTCAAGATGTGAACCCTCAGCCTACTGCTCAAACCAACCACCATGCCTGCCTGCTGCCATGGCTCCCTGCAGTAATAACGATGGATTCTTATCACTCTGTAACTTTAAGTTCAAACAAGCCCTTCCTTCTATAAGTTGCCTTGGCCATGGTGTTTTATCACACGAAAAAAATAATATTCATAAACATAAAATAGACTAGAGGGGATGAAAATTCCTGAAAAGAAGCTGTGACTGGCTGTGAACAAAATACTCCTAGAAGGAGCCTGTGTCTGCAAAGACTGATGGATCAATTGGAATTTCAGCACTGTGAAGAAATTGGAACTTTGTAGGTTCAGAGGCTAATTACTTTATCTTGGCCTAGTTTTTAGTGTATCTCTTATTAAATATGAATGCCCATGGGTTAGTAAAATAGCCATGAAGGACAGGTACTTTTATCACCAGACCTGACCATCTGAGTGATATGGGGATTCCCATATGTTTTATTACCATTAGTTAATAAACAAGTTGCTTTGTCCTATGGCAGGGCAGAAAATCCGAACAGAGGTATATATAGACAAAAGGCAGAGTCAAAGAGATGCCATGTAGCTGCTGAAGGAGAAAGATGCTGGAATCTTACTGGTAGGCCACAATCTTGTGGTGATATATAGATGAATAGAAATAGGTAACTTAAGATGTAATAGCTAGCTAGAAATATGTCTAAGCCATCGGCCAAACAGTGTTGCAATTAATATAGTTTTGTGTCATTATTTGGGTCTGGGTAGCTGGGAAATGAATGAGCAGTCTCTGTTTACAATCTGAGTTCAATCCCTGGGACCCCACATGGTAGCAGAATAGAACCAACTTCGGCAAATTGTTCTTTGACTGCAACATGTGTTTTCTCCATAAATAAATTGCACATGCAATTTTCTCCATAAATAAATATAATTTTTAAAAGCTTTTTTAGGAGTCAGAGAAATGATCCAACAGTTAAGAACACTTATTACTCTTGCAGAGGACCAGCGGTCAATTCCTGGTGTTTACACGGTGGCTCTCAACTATAACTCTTGTTCCAAAGGATCTGATAGCTGATTCTGGCCTCTGTGGACACTAGGCACTCACATAGTATACATACATGCAGACAAATACACACATAAAAGTAAATTAAATATTTAAAAAGATGTTTTTAATGAGTATGGATAGCAGGAGAGATGAGTCCTAGGTAAAAAGCACTTATTGTCATTATATTGGAGTTCAGTTAAGAACCCACGTCATGTAGATCATGCAGCCTGTAACTCTAAATTCAAGGGATTTGAAACCTCTGTCCTCCTTGGACACCTTCACTCACAGGCACTTATTGACACAGGGACACGCAGAGATACATTATCAAAAAAAAAAGATCTTAAAACATGGAGAGGCAATTAAATATTAACATACCAGGAGAGCCAACCAAACAAAGAGAAAGGAGGATATATAGATATTATGTAGGGAGAAGAAAAAAATGTAAAATCTCATGAGTATTTTTAGATAAGACAAAACAGTGAGTCCACAAAATACGAATAGCAAACCTGGCCAGGTGCGGCGGCTCATGCTTGTAATCTCAGCTCTTGGGGGTTGAGGTCAAAGAATCACCATGAGCTATACAGTGAATTCCAAGCCAGCCTAGGCTACAGAGGCAGGCCATGGCTCCAAATAAAATAGTAAAACTAAAATCTAAAGAACTAAAAAAAGGTTCTCGGGAACCACAAAATGTAATAACATCAAGAAAATCCAGTGGAGACCCTGGAAGAAAAGTCGGACAAGTCCTGAAGAAAGTAGATTTAAAAAAAAAAAAAGTGTGGGAAGCAGGAGAGAAACATAAGACCAGTCTGGGTGGTCCAACACCAGATAGAGAGGGCACTGCAGAGGAGAACTGGGGAAAACTGAGGGAAACATGAAACATGCTCGTATAAACACATGAGGATAAAGTCTCCACGGGCGGCCTAACACTTCTTACAAACTAAGGGCATGATGTAGCCACTTTGAAATGAATTTTCTCAAACCAGTTCCTCGGGAGAAAGACAGAGATTTACACATGAAGCGTGGTGCAAACTAGAGGGAATAGGATGGGAGAAGCCACAAGCTGAGCTGGTATCAGTCATTCCAGAGAACCCTTCAGAGATGCCCCCAGTTGAGGCCAGGGGATACACTGCTGTGTCCCCTTTCCCCTCACCAGTCCTGACCATCAAGGCCATGATTCGGGGAGGCTATTCTCTTAACCCGAAGAGAACTCTGACAAAGCCATACCCCAATAGCTCCAGCTACCCACCACTGGGGAAATGAAAGCTTCCTAGAAATCTGGCAGTCTCTGCAACATCTCCTTCGTTAGTTAAACGACAGACTTGTAGTTTTTAAAGTCTAAAGTCTAAAAAAAAAAATGCATGTTGACTAAGAGCTCCTCCTAATGAGACATGACCTCGCTGGTGTCTGCAGAGGGTGTGTGCTGCTACCCACAGTGCGGATGAGCACAACCTTGGCTGGGGGCTAAGTCTGGGTGTGGTGGAGGCAGTCCAGCACTTACCTGTCTGTGGAGTGTGGATTCTCTCCAGTGAGAGCAGGGCTATTAAAACCACTCATTGCTATTCCCCAGGCAGGTGAGGTAGCTCCTGCTGTTTGCTGACTCCACATCTATCTCAGTTGGGTCCGAACACAAGTAGAGGAAAAGCGAGTAAATTAATGAGAAAGTTCAGTACCCACCCCCCACTCTGCAGCTTTGCTTATAATAATTTCATAGTCTTCAGAAGTGGTGAATTACAAGTATTTGTGTCTTTCATGATTTTTCAATTTCCAAAAGACCAGTAATCTAATACAAATAAAGTAATGCAAAACTTAGGCTTTTACTATCATGCAAGTTACAAAAATGGAACTAAGTTCTCATTTACTAAATCTATGCCTTCGTCTCATCTATATTCTGCTTATTCAATGGGAGCCTATTAAGTGCAGCAACCTGATGAGGAAGGTAGAAAACACCAAGTGTCTGCTAGTTCAGTAGCCAGCTATGATATGAGAGAGAGAGAATCAATTATCTCTTTATGTGTGAAGAAATTGGCTCAGAAGGGTTAAAGGAAGGCTCCTCCCTTCCCCCAACATCATATAATACCAGAAAGAAAGGAAGAAAAAACAAAACAAGACAAAAAACAGTAATTGCATCTCCTGATGCAGACAGCGCTTTTTCTGGAGTTTCACATTCAAGCTGTTTCCTAGGCAACCAGAACCCAGCCTCCAGGACTGTCTGCCTGAACGCAGAAGAAGGGGGAATACAGCCAATGTCTACTCACCCCCTCATTTCCTGTCTTAGTGATGATGTTGCAGCCTTTTGTTGGGGTGTTAATGTGGCGAAAACAGAAAGCCCAGAAGCCTGTCCGTGGGATTCTATTTCAAATGAGCTATTTTCACTCACTGAAGGTCCAGATCCATTGAGAACCTTGCTTGTGAGAGCACTGAGCTCATTTCTATTTTTATTCAAACCCTGGTTTTTTTCTGGGGTGTGTGTGTGGCGGGGGTGTCCCTGGAGCAAGAATGAGTCCTCTTTATTCACATGAGGTGGGACCCTTTGAGACCCATGAGAAAAGAAAGCCCTCCCTTCCCCCAGCCCTGCCCATGGGAAAAGGCTTGCCAGTGTGCTCTCCAGTTCCCAGACCAGGACAGGGACAGGACTAGCATATCTCTGTGTCACACATCCTGTTTGGCCTGGTGCCAGGTCTTTGCTTATTGTGTACTTCCCCAGCAGACCTGGAAGATGATCACCAGGACTTAAGGAATTTGCTTCCCAGGTGAGCAGGAAGAAGTAGTAACTGCCTTCCATGCCATCACCACCTTCACCTCTCTGTTCTCCTCCCTGCAAAGTATTTCCTTTAGCCATTACTGAGAAGCAGAGACACCCTGGCCCTTCTGACACCTATGTGGATGTAATCCCCTCCCACGTATGGATAAAATCCATCTGCTCTGGTAATATATGGAAGGAGAGATCTGTGGGCCAACCTGTTACGTCTTCCCTTACCGCATCTACCAGCCACCAGTTGCAGAGCAGCCACAGATTGTGGTCAAGAGACAGCAGCCTCACTGTGGTCCTGGCCCATAGGGCTTGTTCTGCGGTGTATGATGTCATTCTCTGTCAGGACCTGGAGCTGATGGGTGAGAGTGCGCGGCAAAGACCCGGACTTGACAGGGTATGGATTCAGGCTTTGTGCTCCAGAAAGGGCAGTGCAAGAGGGAACGTAGGGGTCAGAGAACACTCTGGCAGGCAGATAGACAGGGAAAGAGGCCATTCATAAACAATAAGATGGCATTCTTCTGGCTCCTTCCTCACCCAGGACAAAGAGTTGACAGTTTCCATGATGGACTCCCTCTGGTTGATCTGTCCTGACATATCCTAGGCAGTCCCTGACTCTGGACACTACGATCCGACTAGCCCACTCTTCTTTGTCTAATTTGACCAGTCCAAAATGAGGGGAGGGGGACCTGCCCTCTACCACCAAAGACACCTAAAATACCCAATCCCTCCTGGGGAGGTGGAGATTTCAGTTTCTGGATCTCCTTCTCATTTGTGGTGAATTTGTCTTTGGGGATGGGGCTATGAGAATTCACTTTCACTTTTAATAAAACATGTTAGCTTGCTCTGACTGTGACTTATTTCCCGCATTTTAATTCTTTAGTCAATGAACCCAACCCAAAACCCCTAGACAGTAACATTTTGGGGGGGATTCATCTGTAATTTGAAGACTCATTAAGGTCAGTATGAACAAAGCCACACTAAGAAAGGATAGAAGGGTGTTGTAGGGGAGGGCTGTTTGTTGGTCCTGGCCACCCAGCTAGCTTAGCCCTGAAATAACGACACAGAAATTGTATTAATTAAAACACTGCTTGGCCCATTTGCTCTAGCCTCTTATTGGCTAACTCTCACATCTTGATTTAACCCATTTCTATTAATCTATATATCACCACGTGGCAGTGACTTACTGGGAAAGATTCAGCATGTCTGACTCCAGCAGCAGGTCCATGTTGACTCCCTGACTCTGCTTTCTTCCTCCCAGCATTCAGTACTGTTTTCCCCCCACCTACCTAATTTCTGCCCTATCAAAAGCCAAGGCAGTTTCTTTATTCATTAACCTATGAAAGCAACACATAAACAGAAGGACTTCCCATACCAGAAGGGTTTGAATGAGAATGCCTTCCTTAGGCTCATATGTTTGAATGCTCGGGCCTCAATTACTGGAACTATTTGGGAAGGATTAGGAGGTGTGGCCTTGTTGGAAGAGGTGTGTCACTAGGAGTGGGCTTTGAGATTTCAAAAGCCCATGTCAGGCCCAGTCTTATTCTTTCTCTCTCTGCCTACAACTTGTAGATCAGAAGTGGGTTCTCAGTTACTGCCAGTGCCGGGCCTACCTGCCACTGTTCTGCCTGCCATGGTGTTCTTGGACTCACCCTCTGAACCTGTGACCAAGTCACTAAATAAATACTTTCTTTATAAGTTGCCTTGGTCGTGGCATCTCTTCGCAGCAATAGAACGCTGACTAAGACAAAGGGTGTGATAGTTAAGTTCTCCGACCCCTTCCCATCCTTGAATGGGGGACCCCCAACTTTAAGTAAATAGAATTACTAGGCTGGCAATTTTGTTTCTCCTTTTTCTCTGATTGGGAGATTCCTATTTAGAATTTATCCTAATGCTGATCAGAGAACAAGAGAATATTTTCTTCTTTTTTCTTTCTTTTTTTGGGGGAGGTATTTTTGACCAAAATTTCACAATGACAGCCACCTTGGGAGCTGAAATGAAAGATCTCTTAGAGTTAATTATTGATAGCTGGCTTCTGGGAAACTCAATGATCTTTATCAGTGAGATTAAATCTCTCACCTTTACCCCATTAATGTGTCTTCTCAAACTTGAGGATTGTCTTATCTTTCCTCTTGTTTCTTATCTCACCTAAATCAAAGAAAGGGGCCATTAACAAGTAGTTAAGAATGTGTGAAAGTTCTTTAGAGAGGGAGAGGATTGCTTTCTGAGAAAAATGAGAGAGGAGAGACTTGTAACATGAGGGCAGGCTTATTGGAGTTTCTGTCCTGCCCAGTTCCCACAACCAGTAAGCCCCAAAGATATTACACAGAGAGTCTACATTAATGGTAAACTGATTGGCCCATTAGCTCAGGCTTCTTATTAGCTCTTATAACTTATATTAACCCATTATCCTTATCTATGTTAGCCACATGGCTCAGTACCTTTTTCAGTGGGACAGGTCACATCCTGCTTCTTTGGTGGTCTAGGCAGGACTGGGGAGGAGGGCTTCCTCCTTCACAGCATTCTCCTGTTCTCATTGCTCACCTTCACTTCCTGTCTGGTTGTTCCACCTATACTTCCTGTCTGGCCAATCAGCATTTATTTAAAACATGATTGACAGAATACAGACAATTCTCCCGCACCAGAGACTAGACACTGCTCTTGCAGAGGAGCCCAGTTCAATTCCTAGCAGCGACATGGCAGTTCACAATCACTTGTAACTCGAGTTGAAGGGGAGCAGGTGCCTTCTCACTTCCATAAGCTCCTGTCTATACACAATACACACACACACACACACACACACACACACACACACACACACAAAACTATTAAAAAAATAAAACTTTTTTTAATGGTGGGAGAGCAATCCTAGGCCACTTTCTTTAGGGAGATATGCAAAATTGCTCTCAGCCTATGACAGATAAACTTTTCTTTTTGCTTTGCTTTTAAAGTTTCTATCTTTCCATCCTTCTTCTGTCCCTCTGCAAATTAAAAAGACAGAAATCCCACTATTGTTTTCACCTTAAATTTGAGTGATGGTTAATTTCTCTTTCTCTCTTACTAGAAGTCATTTGGAAGGGACCTCACACTGTATCCTAGACACTCCCATCATCCAATATGGACTCCCTTTTTGTGGAATGTTAGTTGAAGATGTGCTACACTCATTTATGCTATGGAACATTTGTTTAGTGATACAAAGATGTGTTGCATTCTTTTATGTTGCATTTGTTTGATTTAACTCTGTGAATCTGTGTTTAAAACACCTGATTGGTCTAATAAAGAGCTGAACGGCCAATAGCAAGGCAGGAAAGAGAAATAGGTGGGGCTGCCAGGCAGAGAGAATATCTAAGAGAAGAAGAAAATGAGAAGTAGAGGAGGATGCCAGGGGCCAGTACAGTCAGCCATGGAGTAAGAAGGAAAGAAAGGACTATAGAATAGAGACAAGTAAAAGCCTAGAGGCAAAAGGTAGACAGGATAATTTAAGTTAATAAAAGCTGGCTAGAAACAAGACAAGCTAAGGCCAGGCATTCACAAGTAAGAATAGGTCTCTGTGTATTTATTTGGGAGTTGGGCGGCAGGCCCCCAAAGAGTAAGAAAAAAAGCTACATTTTGGCTCCCCATGTTGGGTACCAAACGTTTTGAACTCAATACAATGGTTTCACCTTAAGCAATAACTGTCCCAAAGAGCAATTGCTACTCTGCAGTTACCAGCAGTGGTTCTTCTGCTGCATGGGCAGTAGCCTGGAGGGAATTCTGTTCCCTCAGGCACAGGCTCTATCATGGCCACTAAAGGGAACTTTATCTAAATCTCTATCCTTCTATAAAACTCAGGATTCAAAGGTTGAGATGAAATCCTGCTAGCTCAGAGTGGCTGAATAGCAAATAGCTAACCTTTTCTCCTTGTTTGCAGCTGGCCTTCTGCTCAGTCCCCACTAAATAACCCTGCTACACTTAGTCCCTCCCTACCACTTCCTGGCAGCTAGTTGCTGACTCACCCTCCTGATCCCAGGTTAATTTTATTTAATCAAACAAATGTAACATGTCTTTGCATCCTTAACAAAAGCAGCAGAAACAAATGTAGCACACCTTTACAACAGGTAAAATAATGTTCCACAACACTCCCCTTCTTTGGGTTGAGATCATTGAATTGTGTTCTCTGTTTCTTTTCTTTGCTATTTGGGGCATACCTGAAACTAATTTCTCCTGCTATATATCCATGCAAACTTAACTTGAATGGATGATTTTTTTTAATTTTAGTAATGTACTTTTGTTTTAAACTTATTAATCAAAAAAGTTGCAATTTTAAAAAGATATGCACCAAAATTAAACATACCCAATGGAAATTTATTTTAAAAATAAAGGGAGTGACTGTCCACATGAGATTCCCACAGAGATTCGAGCCCTGATTGGGGATGGACTCACTTTATCATGGATCTGAGCACACCACTGGCAGGAAGTAGTGAACTGGCTTTTTTGCCATCTTGGCCAATATCCTCATCAAAAAGGAGGTAACTGTGTGACTTGACCACCGTCTTGGTGAGCAACATCAAAATAGTGGCATCCACAAAAGTTACCATTGAGCCCTCAGGGGATCCTGTGCCATAGACATCCCAATCCTCTTCCTAAGGATTCCTAATGGGACTGTGGAATTGGGAGACCTGAAGTAAACACCAAAACCAGTTCTATTGCCACACAATAAGGTTAATGCATTTCCTGTATCAAAGTAAGGAACTATATCAGACCTGGGGTGGGGTTTAACCATCAGAGGGATTTAGACTTTTTCAAGCCGTTCGCATCTAAAACTGTCCAGCTAACATAGAGAATTGATACTTTAAGACAGCTATGCCAAGAAAACAACAGCCAGACATTGGAGAAACATGGATCCCAGCAAGGACCTGAAGAATAAATTGCCAGTGCTAGATAAGCTACTTCCATAGGTAGATGTGGCAGCTAGAAGCAGATTCAGCATGCTTGAGCAGGAGGCTGGAGATGCAGGCACTACTGGGTCTTAATGCCTGCCATTTCTCTTGGTATCTCCAGGCCTGCTTTTCTCTAACTGAGATGGAAAGTCCTTTTACCTCTCCCCCATAAGACTCTCTTGCTCCACACCCTGGGTACCTCTGCTTTCGTTTTCACCATTCAATTACAGTGATATAGAGAAGCTAAGGGAACAACAACACGAACAAAAACAAAACCAAAAACAGCAATACCAACACTTTCTAATTCTTTTTAGACATTTGCATTTTTGGTGTGTGCGTGTGTGTCCTCAGATTACAGGACTTAAATCCAATTCACACAAGTAAATTGCAGAGGTGCTCTCCCAATCTAGAAAGCCCTCCTTAATTAGAGCAGAAAACAAACCTGACCCAAGACCCCTAAACAATTGTAGGAAGAGACGAGGGTTCAGTGACCAGGTTGCAAGGAAGTACCAATATTCATAGGTCACCAGAGGTGGCATCTTACTACAAGGTGGTCCTGTTGGATACCAATGTACATTTCTTGGATATGGCAATGGCACTATAGGTATGTAAGATGATGTCTTTATCTTTAGGAGACGTTGGCAGGAATATTTGGAGTCAATTACTAAGATATCTGTAATATGCTTTCAGATAATTCAGCAATACACACAGACACAGAGACACCAGCAAACAAAGAAAGACGTAACATATGATATTACAGGAACACACAAAGGCTAATTGTGTTGTTCTTTGGATTTATGTGTGTCTTAGGGTTTCTAGTGCTGTGAAGAGACACCATGACCATGGTTACTCTTATAAAGGAAAACATTTTTGGGGGGTGATTTGCTTGCAGTTCAGAAGTTCAGTCCATTATCAACATGGCAGGGAGCATGGCAGTGTGCAGGCAGCCATACAGTGCTGGCTACATCTTGATCAGAAGGCAATAAGAAGTGGACTGTGAAACTGAGAGAAGCTTAAGCAAAAACAAAAACAAAAAACCTCAAAGCCCACCCCCACAGTGACACGCTTCCTTCAATAAGGCCACACCTCCTAATAATGCCACTCCTTATGAGTTTATGGGGCCCAGTTACTTTTAAATTACCACAGAGGGTGGCATAGCCACATGTTGGGGTGACATCTGTCAGGGCCCAGCCTCGATGGGGTTCGCATAATCCAGTGTAGGGCCATGTGGATTAGAAAAATTAGGTAGGAGGAACAGAGAAATGAAGAAATACAGAGACATAGGTTAGAACCGGGAGGGCCATCTAATGACTGCTGGATACACCCACATTGATTTTCCATAAGCTTATATAACCCAGTCAAAAAAGGGGGAAAGAAGGCAAAAGACTGCTATAATATGATACAAAGAACAAACAGAACAATTACTTGCTTCAATACTTGAGACATCAAGCCACTATTTCCTGTGTTAAGCATGCTGATGTTTTAGGCAGGACTTGCAATGACTACACCTTAGGCCAAGTATCCTATAGGCAGTCACTTTCTGGGTCAAACCTCCTGTCTTATCCTTGAAGGAGTAGGAATAAGTCTGAATTTTCTGACCTTTGGTCAAGTTGGGGCAGACCCATCTCTATGGGCCATCTTAATATCCAAAACCTAATATCCAAGTAACCACGTCCTAGATCAGGATATCTTGTTTGTTGCCGCTCCTTAAATCAGACCTCTTATCAATAACTTTGAAAGACCAAGAGTCAGCTTAAGCTCTCTAACCTTCAGTCAAGGTGGAGTAGACAAGAGGATTTCCTTTCTTCTTCTTCTTCTTCTTTCCAAGAAGGGTTTGTGATTAGTTCTAGGCCTGAAGTATAAGTCAGATTTCCTCATAACTGACCTGGAGTTTTGGCTAGAATGCACGGTGTGGTTAGTGGCTATCATGCCGGCTTCCTCATAAATATACAATGCAGAAAGGGTGAAATATGGTAAAAAAACAAAACAAAACAAAAAAACACTACCTCTAAATCTACGCATTAGCCAGGTAGTGGTAACACACACCTTTATTCACAGCATTTGGGAGGCAGAAGCAGGCAGATCTCTATGAGGCCAGGCTGATCTACAAATTGAGTTCCAGGACAGCCAGAGCAACACAGAGAAATTCTATCTCAAAAAACAAAAACAAAAAAACAAAAAACAAAACCAAAATAAAACAAACAAATTCACTCATTAAAAATATTTTCTATAAAGCAGGCTGGTAAAGCCTATTTTTATCTTGTATTTTCTTGTTCTCCACTTTTCAATGCTTAATTGTTTTTCTCATTAGAAGGAACATTTTTATCTGATGAACCCTCCAGTGGCCGGAAGTGGAAGCATGTGCTGGGTTGAGATTACACCACCACACTGACACAAGTCTTCTAGATCGTGGTATGATTCTGCTTTAAATTTTTTTTCGCATGTTTTTATTGTCTGTGTGTAAGTTTGTATGCCATGGGTGGAGGGAAGACAACAACTCTTAGAAGTTAGCTGTCTCCAGGCCCCATGTGGATCTCAAATGGAACTCTGGCAGTCAAAGGTGGTGTTAGTGCCTTTACCCATGAGTCATCTGGCCCACCTATGGTTCTGCTTTCAATGCCTTAAGAAAGTAACTCATTCAACCAAAGTGTACATATCTGGGCACTTCTGGGTAATTTGCATTAAAACAAAGTTTATACTAGAATGGACAAAGGCATGGAAAGCCCATGACATTCTCGATTACCTGGACTTTTAGAGTCCAAGGGCAAGAACAGAGCCTTGTTTATATTTGCACCTGTAGTGGCCAACATCATAAATGTTTGTTGCCTAAACAAGTGGGTGAATGAATGTTAAAAGTAGAAGACAAGGCTGTGGCGCCAAGTCATTGTTTTCATGACTTGGGGGGGTTGTTGAGTGAATAGAGCAGACTGGTAGCTGATGCTGTGAGGACTGAGTCATGACCCAGGATTATGGGTATGTCAAATATGTGATCAAGAGCTAGATGGTGGTACACACACGGAATCAACAGTTGTTCTAGAGTAGTGGTCCAGGGGAACAGTCTTTAAAAAAATGGTAATTATATTAATAATTTCTCTCTCTCTCTCTCTCTCTCTCTCTCTCTCTCTCTCTCTCTGTGT
This sequence comes from Ondatra zibethicus, assembly GCA_004026605.1. Classification (NCBI taxonomy): domain Eukaryota; kingdom Metazoa; phylum Chordata; class Mammalia; order Rodentia; family Cricetidae; genus Ondatra; species Ondatra zibethicus. The sequence goes on from PVIU01018019.1 coordinate 15,185, forward strand.
GTGTGTGTGTGTGTGTGTGTGTGTGTGTGTGTGTGTGTGTGTGTAGCATATGCCAAAGCAAGAGCATGAGGTCAAAGGAACTTTCTGAAGTGAATTTTCTCCTTTTATTATGTAGGTCCTGATGATTAAACTCAGGTCCTCAGCTTTGATGGGAGGGGCCTTACTAGTGGATTATCCAACCAGCCCCAGGGTACGTTTATCCTGTATACATTTTGTTTTGTTTCTCTTTTGGGTGGACAGGGTCTTGCTATGTACCCCTGGCTGGCCTTGAACTTGCAATCTTCCTGCCTACAGCTCCTGAAGGTAGGGTTACAAGCATGCGCCACCACATCTGGACATCATTGTTTTTATTTTCTTATTGTATTTATTCATTTGTTATACATGGCACTCATGAACAATTTGTGGACATCAGTTTTCTCCTTCCAGGATACGGGTCCAGCAGGTCAAACTTGGCAAGCACCTTTAACCACTGAGTCACCTTGCCGGCCCCCATTTTGTTTTTTAATGGAAATTATTTTAAAATGGGTATTATCTCTGAGTGCACTGGGGGGGGTTGCACTTACCTCTGAGCAATTACCTCTGTGGTAAAAATGGGGACAGTTTTAATATAAAAAAGAAATATCACAACATAGAGAATTACCTGCCTCTGTTCATACGGAGTCTAGTTCAAAGACTTACGTACTGGTTTTATCAGATTGTTGGGAAAGAGGAGCAAGATGATGACAGTAACAAAACCTGGGATCCTACTGGACCTTGTGCTTTGGTCGATAGTACAGGCAGAAGGTCTGGTGAGGATTCCTACCCAACAGGATTTCATGTGTCCAATGCTGGCCTTGAACTCACTATGCAAGTAACCTCGGATGTCATTGAACTTCTGGTCCTCCGGCCTCCACCTCCCATGATTATAGGCATGTGCCAATAAGCTCTGTTTATACAGTGTTAGGGGCCATGAAGGGCTTCATGCATGCTAGACAAGCACCCTATCCACTGAGCTATATCTTCAGTCCTCAGACAATACGCCTTTTAAGTGACCTATTTGATGCCTGACAATTCGGCACATGTGAGTTCATTAGAACATATAGATTCAAGGCTATAAATGTCATCTGCATAGGTTTCATGTCCATTCATGGCACTGTGGTGGATTTAAAGTTAATTCTCACTCTATGATATATGTGTTGCCAGTCCTCACTGATAACTAAAGAACACAAATTATATTTAAGGCATGCTATTGCTCATATATGCCAGTGTTTTGAAATGAATAGCATCCATTGCTGGAGAACATGGCATTTTAGTACATAAACGTGTAAATAAAAATATCTAAATCTTTCCTCAAATTTATTCATTTATTTTGATATTTAATTTTTATCTCATGAACCCCTACAGTAGTAACAACTTCAGTGTAGATTAGACCCATAGTCAACTTTTCTCTGAGGTGGGTTCCAAGTCAGAGAAGGTAGTATGTGTAACACCAGGCTGCTGTGGAGAGTGGACACGTGTAGTCCCTTTTCCTGAGATCTGTCACACTGTTGCCTGATGAGCTGTCGCATTCCCTTCCAGGTTCCCATTATGAAGTTCATAATATCAGTCTGCCAGGTCCCAGTTTCTGGACCATGACCTCATTAGTTCTAATGGGCGGCAGCTACTTCTACATCCTTCCAAGTCAAAACACGGAAAACTCCTCAAAGCTTGTCCACAAGGTTCTGGCATTCAGCGAGCCTCTGGTTGGTGGACATGCGTTACAGTTAATTTGGGGTGTTATGCAGACTGGAAGAGAGCTGTAGCTCCTGAGTGTGTCCGAGAGGTGTTTCCAGAGAAGGTTAGCATATAAGTGAGCAAATGAGTGGTGAAGACCTAGAATGTGGGCAGCACCATCCGGTGGGCTAGAGATCAGACAGCACAGAAAAGCATGAAAGAAAGGGAAGGAAAGCTCATCTCACTCTGTAGACCAGGCTGGCCTGGAACTCACAGAGATCCACCCGCCTCTGCCTCAGTGCTGGGATTAAAGGCGTGCGCCACCACCGCCTGGCTAGCTCTTCTACCTCTGAGCACAGTGGTCTTTCCCTGCTGCTGCTCTTAAATATCAGACCCCAGGATCTTTGACCTTTGGACTCAGAGACCACCAGCTCCTTGGGGGTCCTCGGGTCTTTGACCACTGATTTGATGCTTAACCTGTGGTCATTCTGGTTTGGAGGTGTCTGGCTTCTTGGACCTAGTCATTACTAATACTTCCTATCGTACCTTGTAACTGCTGTCACTCTGTCGTACAGTAGAACCTTGCAACTTCATCCTCTGGTCACCTGCACTGACTGGCTACTCTCTCCCTGCTCCCCTCTGTTCTTGCTACTTTCAGTTTTTATCAGATCACCTATTTTTAGATCCCACACTTGAGTGAAATCATGTGTTTTGTCTCTCTGTGCTTGGCTCATTTCACTCAGTTTCCTCCAGGTCTATCCGTGTTGTTGCAAATGACAGGATTTCAACCGTTTTCCAGAACCATGTGCTGTTTATATTTTACCATACAATGGAGGCAGGGGGAATAACATGCTTCATTAGGAAGAGTGTATAAGAAGCAATAAATGACAAAGCACCATTCTATCTTAAACAATGAAGAACTGGATATAGCATTCTAAAAAATTTCTTTTCAGTCCTGAAAAAATAAACACCTAATGATTATAGCCTCTGGAGGGAGAGACATAGTAAGATGGGCTCAAAATCACTCCAGCTTCCTTCCTGGGACCTTTCCTTATTGTGGCACAGGGAATCGGCATCCAATCAGAGCATAGCAGGCTTGTGGAACTGCAAAGAGAAACCACGCCTGAGGGGAAGCTGTGATGGTTCAAGAATGAGCAAATGACTCCATGAATATGCATAGTATTTTGGAAATACTACATAATGAATAAAAACAATAATTATGACAGTGTATTGTTTTAAATACTTATGAATTGTTTATTTCTGGAATTTTCTATTTAATACTTGGAGAGCTTGACTGACTAAGATAACTGAAACCTTGGGAGGTAAAACCGTAGAAAGGGGTACAGTTACAGGAGGAGCAGGCCTGCTTTTGGTCTCCGCGGCCTGGCGCAGGCTGCGTTCCCAGCGCCCAGCTCCCGGCTGCCCGGCTAGCTTAACCCCCAAAATAACCACACAGAAATTGTATTAATTAAATTACTGCTTGGCCCATAAGCTATTGGCTAACTCTCACATCTTGATTCAACCCATTTCTAATAATCTGTATGTTACCACAAGGTCATGGCTTACCGGGAAAGATTCAGCATGTCTGATCTGGCAGCTTCATGGCGGCTCTCTCTCTCTCACACTGTCTTTTTTTCTCAGAATTTAGTTCTGTCCTCCCCACCTATCTAAGTTCTGCCCTATCAAAAGGCCAAGGCAGTTTCTTTATTTAACCAATGAAAGCAACACAAACACAGAAGAACCTCCTACACCAGGGTACCACTGTGTAAGTAAAGCAGCATGGGGCAGATGGCATCATACATCCATCATAACAGTGCTTAGCAACAAGCTAGGGGTGGAGCGATGTCCTGCCTGGAAGAAAAAAGCTTAAAGAAGTCAACAATGAAACATTCAAAGTGTGCAGCATTACACCTGGAGATGCCAGTCATATGAAGAAATAGGAAAATCCAGGGAGGTCAACATGATCCGTAATAAATATTTAGCAATAACAAAGTGAAAATATTATTAAAAGACAATAATTTGCCAGGGAGTGGTGGTACATTCCTTTAAACCCAGCACTCCAGGAGGCAGAGGTAGGAGGGTCTCTGTGAGTTCAAGGCCAGCCTGGTCTACAGAGTGAGTTCCAGGACAGTCAGGACTGTTACACCAAGAAATCTTGTTTCAAAAACTAAAAACAAATAAAACAAACAACAATAACAACAAAGCAATAATTTTAGGGCTAGAGATAAAGAGAGATATTTCTGTGGTTTGAATCTAGCACCCACACTGAGTGGGCCACATCTACCTGTACATCAGTCACTGCACACACCCACATTCATGTGCACATACTCATACACAAACCCACACATGTACAAAACTAATAAAATAAATCTTTTTTAAAAGACAAGAATTTTAAGATAGCTAATATAAACATCACAGTATTTAAAGTAAAACTTAAACACAGTGAGTAGACAAAGGGTAGGTGTAAAATAAGGGATATTGTGACATGTGAATTATGTCTCATTTGGAAATAAAATGAAATAAAAACAGCAAGTGAAATAAAAACAGCAAATAAAATGAAATAAAAACAGCAAGCAAATGCCCTAGATGTTACTAGGGCATCTTAACAGGACCAGACACAGGAGAAGAAAAGCAGTCAATCTGAAGATGTGGCAACTAGTCACAGGAGGAAGACACAAGGCACTAAGAAATGATCAGACCTTCAGTTCATTGTACGAGGACAGCAAACATACACACAATTAAAACCCCAGGAGGAAAGAGAATAAAGAGGGCAGACATTTTAAAAATGATCTCAATTTTTTTCTAGTTTGATGAAAATATCAATTCATACATTAAATAAACAAACTCACCAAACTGCAGCAAGATGAACAGAGACAAACTGAACAAGATACAACATAATCACAGCTCTGGATGTCAATCCTTACAGAAGAGACAGAAGAAGCTGTGCTGCACACGGGGAATGATGGGTCCCCTGACTTCTCCTAGACAGTGCAGGTGACATCTAGAGAAGCTGAAGTCCTGAACCCTTCATCCCTGCAGAAGAGGCCTCAGAGTGGAAGTGACATAAGGACTCTCGAGAGAAGTGAAATGGGCTTTATTATCAGTAGACCTGAGCGAGCCTCAGGAAACCTAAGAAAATTCCTTAGGCTAAACAAAGAAGCTAGACTAAAACTCAAGTCCCCACCACAGAATGATGAGCCTGGGAAGTGGCAGATATGCATCAGTGTGCAGAGAAAGAGAGGGAAACAGACACACACTACCACCTCCACAAATTGTCTGATCAGACTGTACGAGCCTAGCCACTGTCCTCTCATTGACTGCAGAACCGCCAACATGACTGGTGACATTGGGAAGTCCCCCAGGACCTCAGTGGCTACTGAAAACTGGTGTTAAGGAGGCTGCCTTCCCCCAGACTCAAAATAATCACACAGAAATTATATTGATTACAATACTGTTTGGCCAATAGCTTCAGTGTATTTCTGGGTAACTCTTATATTTGGTGTAGGAGGTCCTTCTGCATTTGTGTTGCTTTCATTGGTTAAATAAAGAGACTGCTTTGGCCTTTTGATAGGGCAGCCCTTAGGTGGGTGGAGTAGACAGAACAGAATGCTGGGAAGAAGGGAAGTGTGGCAGACACCATGTTTCTCCTGCCTGAGACAGATGCTGGTTAGAAATCTTTCCCGGTAAGCCACGACCTTGTGGTGACATACAGATTATTAGAAATGGGTTAAACGAATATGTAAGAGTTAGCCAAGAAGAGGTTAGAACTAATGAATACAGTTTCTGTGATTATTTTGGGTGTAAGCTAGCAGGCACTGGGAGCTGGGCGGCAGGACACAGCCCGCTCCTCATTACAACATATATTCTAAACTAACCCATCTCCATTAATCTCTGTATCGTCATGTGGCTGTGGTTTACCGAGTAAAGTTCCATCCCCCACGTCTGTGTCCAGCTGGGCTACATGACTCATGACTCCGCTTAACCTCTCCTCTATCTGCTTGGAACTCCCACCTTGCCCTATTCTGCTGAGCCACTGACCAAAACAGCTTTATTCATTAACCAATAAAAGCAGGACGTAGACAGAAGGACTTCCCACACCGAACTGGGACCCTGGACACTCCAGCTAACTTCTGGACCACAGACTTCACTTCAATGCGTAACAACTTTGACCCTGACTTTGTCATTTTTTCTGATCAGAATGGGGAGTTACAAACTCTTTCCTGTCTTGACCCATAATTTAGGCACTGCCCTAGAGGCTTGGCCACACAAGGAGAAAGGACAGAAGGGACAAGTCAGTCCTCACACGCTGTCAGCCTGTAGGCCTCATTGGGGATTGTGACATTGAGCCCGGATACCTTCCTTGGGTCACTTTCCTTCCACGTGTTTCCACGTTGCATAACGCCACCTGCATCACGGGCTCTGCACTGCTGGGTCTCACCTTTCCTTTACATGGCCACCCTGGAAGTCAGCAATGACATTATGTAAATGAAGCACTAACTGGAATGTGCTGGCTTTGTGCTGCCACCCAAGATGATTCAGTATGACCTAGAGAGTGGATTAAGCCAGGTTTTGTCCCTGGTTCCAGTTTCTGGCATCTGTTGTCTGTCCTTGCCATCTCACTGGGAAATCCTAAGCAAGACATTTATTCCTGTGTTGTAGACTGTTGTGTCCCTGAGAAATCCATTTGTTCAAATCCTAATCTTAAAGTGATGGCTTTAGGAGATGAGGCCTTGGGTGGTCATGTCACGAAACTGGAATCCCCCGTGATGGGGTTCATGCCATTATAAAAGGCACTCCTTATCCAAATGTGTGGGACCAGATATGTTTTAGATTTCAGACAATCTAATTTGAGAATATTTGCCTGTATGTTAATTTAATATCTTAAACAGGGGGCTTGCGTCTATTTATGAAATTCATTTATGTTACATATAAACTTTATACACAAGGGCTGAAGGTAACTTTTAAGAATGTTTTAAAATAATCTTAGGCATGAAACAAAAATTTCTGGTGTAGAAATTCCCTCTTAGGGAATCTCAAAAAGATTCAGATTTTGGAATTGGGATGGTGAGCTTATGATGCTTGAATTTTACCAGGTTATTACCCTGTTCAAAATTAGAACTGTTATCCCATGTCCATTCAGACATGGACAGCCAAAGTGGTAGGGTTGAGAATCAAAGGGAATAAAGAGCCAAGGACCCAAATGGGTGGTGGGTTGTATACATGGAGAGACTGAAAAATTAAAAGGTAATTATTTCAGGCATCAGAATTATGAAATCAACATGATGCAAAAATGCTCAAAGTTGAGGGCTCACTCATTAAAAGTATGTACTGCTCTTGAAGAAGATCCAAGTTCCTAACCACCTATAATTCAGCTCTAGGAAATCTGACTTTCTCTTCTGGTCTCCATGGACACTGTATTTATACACACACACACACACACACACACACACACACACACAAACACACACACACACCACAAATAAGGAGAATAATGAAAATAAATCTTTTATAAAAATACTCGAAGTCCATGTAATTGTCTGACTTTCCCCCAGTACTACTCACCAGATCCCACAACCTACTTATCCCTTCTTAATCCTAACCAGAAGAGGCGAGTTTATGGGAATTTGCAATTTTTCTCTGCGATGTTGATTATTTCAAACCTTCTTTATATTACATTTTTGCTGATCCAATTTTATGATGCAGAAAAATAACACTGTTTTTTTGTTATTGATGGTTAAGTATGGTTTGGGTGTACAATGTATATGTAATGTACAATGTGTATATACAATATGTGTGAAATGTATGTAATATATAATGTGTATGTATGATGTGTGTATGATTTGTATGTAACATATAATGTGTATATGATATATTGTGTGTGGAGGTCAGAGGTCAATACTGAATGTGCTCCTCAATCGAGCTCTACCCTATTTTTGGAGACAAGGTCTTTCACTGGACCTTGAGTTCAACATTTTGGCTAGCTTGGCTGCCAGTGAGCCCCAGGGATCCTCTCTTTTCCATGTCCCCAGCATTGAGGTTTCAGACTGCTTCACCATTCCTGGCCTTTTACCTGGGTGGTAAGGATACAAACTCAGGTCTTGTGCTTGTACAGAAAGTCTACTGAGTGTGTTTTTGCATGAGGAATACTTTAAGAGAACAAGAAAACCAATTTATTCCAAAAGCCTTTTCTCACAAAAGGGAAGAATGGGGCTGGTGGGGGACATAGTGGGTAAAGTGCCTGCCACAGGAAGACTGGAGTCCAGATCCTCAGTAGCAACACAAACGCTGGGTGTGGTGACAATATGACTGTAAAACTATCCCTGGGAGCAGGCAACAGTCAGGAAGGCAGACAAGAGGGTCCTGGGGCTCCCAGTCTAGACAAAACAATGCACTCCATGTTCAGGGATGGACCCTGATTCAAAGCATAAGGTGGAGAAGGATAGAGGATGACACTTGGTCAATTTCTCTCTCTCTCTCTCTCCCCTCCCACACACACAGAGGAGGGCAATGGGTTTTGACATAGAAGTGAAATGGCTACAACAGTCACCAGATTTGCAAACTTGGCTACTGCAAACCTTACTGAAACAAGCTAGAACTGGTTTGAGAAGCAGCAAGGAGCTTGGCTTTCCACTCAAGTTCATTATGCCCAAAAGAGAAATTTTCATCATGGATGGGGATCTAAAATTCTTGACAACTCGGTTTCTCAGAGGAGCCTGGCTCTTGATAGACACTGCTGACATGCCCCTGATCCTTCACTTGCCTCCCTGAAGTTCTCCTCACCCCTCCCTTTCCCAGTTCTTGTCCACGCTGTCCGACAGCTGGGCTGTCATGTTACATACCACAGATGACGTCCGTTCACCCCAAACATTTCTCATTCCTCAGCAGTCTGTGACCCAGCCCTTCGCCAGCTGCTGAGGAGCCAGGGCTAATTATTTGGAAGCAGATCAAATCCACAGTCATCTCAGATGAGAAAACCTGCAGGCAGGCGTTCCAACCAGGTGACATAGTGCTCGGAGCAAAATGCGGCATAGCAGAAAATGTGCTGGTTGGGAAATGATGGAGAGAAGTTTCTACCCTTGGGAAAGCGGGGTTTACATGGAGGAAGAAGCAGGTAAAACTTCATGTAAAACTGTCAGAACACAGGGTGGCCTGGGAAATCCATCAGAGTCCCCGAAAGCCTCTAGAAGGGCTGTGGGAATGTCAACATTGTGATAAGTGGCAAACGAAGGCACAAGTCAGAGGGAAGGTGAAGGCTGCAGCTTGGAGACAGGTCAGCTGGCATTTACGGAAGGAGCACTGGGAAGCGTGGGCTGAGTTATCCATGGAGTACGTTCACTTTCCGAAAACATTAAACATCACGCTAAAGTCTAAGGGTGTGCCCTAGTAGTAGAACAGTACTTCACATGTACAAGGACCTGGCCTGGGTTTAAAGGCCAGCACCAGATATACCGAAGCAAAACAAGCCAACAAAGCCACCACATTGGGGACTTGTACTTTGCACCTTGGAATCTTCACAAACTGACAATAGTACAAACAATAGACTGAATTTTCCTTACATGCAGTATATGTCACATGGCAGATGCCAATAAATATGGCTGAATGTATGTATGCTCAGTGAAGAAGGACAAGAAGAAAAGAATTCTTCTTCGTGGATTTAAAGGGCAGACAATAAAAAGTGTAGCATCTGAAACTATCGAGACAGGAAGGGCAGGGAGCTTGGCTGGTACTGCTGCCCTGCAGCGACTTTCTTAATTTTGTCTTGGCATGCTAATGTTGCAAGAAGAATTCACTGGGCTCTCTGGAGCTGCAATGAGTCAGCTGCCATGTCATTCTAGAGTCCCTTTTCAGGGTGCAGTGACAGCTCCTGCCTCGAAAAGCTTGCCACAAGTATAGGATTTCTGGCCACTCCCCAGAACCTGCATATTGTGGAGACCCCAGGTGATAAGCAGGGTGTTGCCAAGTTTTGAGGAACCAGATGTGGACTCTGAAACTCTGCCCTGGGTTGTGAATCATCCCGAGAGCGAAGAACAAAAGAAAAGAGTTAGAGATGCAGGGGGCTGGGAAACCTGTATTCTCCATTTCCTTTTCTCAAGACTGACCATGGGGCCCTTGATAGGAATCTATGGTTTTCTGCACAAATTCTGCAATTTCATATGATTCAACCCACTGTTCTGGAGAGTGCCCAATATGTGACTCATGCCTCCTGCTCACCCAGTTACAGCATGGCATCGATTTGTTCCTGTTCTCTGACCTGTGTGTTGGCCATGACGCTAGAGGAGAGATAGGCCGAGGTGTGCCTTCTGCTCTGGGGTGGGACTCCTTCTGCAATGTCGTTCATGTCATCACCAATGACAAGCCATGACAATATCATACACTGATGGCTTGTGCTCAGCCTTAGGATGATTTGTACTATGATCGTCTGCATTTTATAGATGAAGAGATGAAATCCCAGAGGGGTTGAATAAGTTCTTCAAAGTCACACAGCTTGAAAGCGAGAAGGTATAGCTATTTGATGCCCTGAGTATTTCACAAAACACTAGCAAAAGAGCCCCCTTCTCCCCGCTTCATGATTAGTGCTTGAGGGAGACTGACATGGGGTCGAGAGAGGCGAGAAATGCTAGGTTGGGGCCACGGAGACTTCCAGGACAGCACCTGCAGTTTGGATCTGGGCTGTCCCACACAGGCCCTTGTGTTTAAGGCATGGCCCCCAGCAGGATGAGGGACCTTAACAGAGGAGGAAGTTAGGTCGTTGGGGCTGTGATGACTCTTGTTTGTCAACTTTACTGGATCTGAAAAGCTTAGGAGACAATGACTCTGGAAACGACTGTGAGGGCATTTCCAGAGCTGTGTTGGGGGGGGGGGAGATGCTCCCCTTCAGTGTGGGTGGCACCTTGTAGTAAGCAGCCCAGACACAAGATCTGAGGGAAAAGCAAGTTCCTCCTGCCTTTGCTTCTTGCTGAGGACTCCAGGAGTGCCGCTGCTTCTGCCACGGCAGTTGCCGCCACTACCACCATCACCACCTTTCACAGACATCGGTCTCCGGCTTCTTTGGCCTTCCACTGTGGAATGAATACCAGTGACTCACCAGGAAACTAAACTTTTGGCTCCAGAATAGAATCGTTGTGGGATCCAGCTTCATGCCCTGAGCAGTTACAGGTTTCACAGCCTCTCCTACATGCAGGCGGCCTTTGTCAGGTCACCCAAGCCTTATTATGTAAGCTGTGTGTGCATGCATGTGTGCGTGTGTGCGTGTGTGTTCACATTCTGTCTGTTCCATTCCTCTAAAGAACCTTTGTCTAATACAGGACACATCCTTGAAGTGGACACTGGGCCTCTGGCTTCCCCCACCTCTTTCTGCTTCCCAGCCACCATGAGGTGAACTTATTTCCTTTACCACACGCGCTGGCCATGATGCGCTCACTGTGTTGCCACAGTACCAAAGTAACAGGACCGTACACTGAAATCATGGGCCCAAATCATGTCTCCTCCTTTTAGTCAATCGCCTTGGGTATTTTGTCTCAGTGATGGAGAGCTGGTCGGTTCAGAGGCAGTGGAAGATCTGTTAGGAGGATGTAGGGTGTGTAGATTTCTCAAAGGATAAAGTGTTGGTTGTGTGTGGTAGTTTTGTCAGCTTGACGCAAGTGTAGAGTTGTCTGCAGAACGGAGGCTCAGTAAAGAATTGTCGGGATTAAGTTGGGGACGTAGTTAGCATGAATTGTGTGTACTTGACACAGCCTTGACCATTTGAAGAGTCTCCGCTAGTAATTATCACATGCCTGTGGGTGTTTCTGTGTGCAGTTGTCTTGATTGTTAATTGATACAGAGGCCTTTCTGACTATGGATGGCACCATTCTCTGGGCAGGTGGTCTTGGGATGTAAAAGAAAGAGCTGGCTAAGCATTGTTTGGGGGTGAGCCAGTACACGATTCTCCTCTACAGCTTCCGCTTCAAGTTCCTGCCACTGTCACCTGGAAGTCACAATAAGACCTTTCCTTCTTTAAGGTGCTTTTGATCATGGTATTTGTTGAGCAGTAGAAGGAAACAAGAACAGTTGGCACGCGGACATATCTAGTGTGGGGGGTGGGGATTGGTAGCAGTAATTAATTTGGGACAACCTAATTGTGTCTGGCGCCATTTTCTGGTTTGGGTCCCTGACTGTAAAAGTGAAGCAAACTAATCAAAGCAAACACACATTAATTTATTCCTGTTTCTGGCTGTGAATGAGCCAAGGTGCTCCCATCACCTTGAGCTCTTTCTTACCACTGTGACTTCCCCACAATAATGCACTATCACCTAGAACTGTGAGCTAAGATGAAACCTTTCTCCCTTCAGTTGTTTTGGCCAGGGCATCTGTTGCGGCAACAGGACTAAAACTAGGACAGAGTGAGAACACGAAGACTTGAGTTCAGATGCTCAGAGCCTGCACAAAAGTCAGGCCGGTCTGTGACTCCAGTGCTGGAGGGTAGAGACAGATGGCTTCTTAGAGGCTGCTAACCAACTGGTCTAGCTGAAACCACGAGGTACAGGTTCACTGAGAGACCCTGTCTCAGAAAAATAAGGTGGAGGAAAGATTGAGGAAGACATCCTGATAGCAATCTGACCTCCACGTGAGCTTGCATAAGCAAGTGCACCTGTATATACATGCACACAGACCACACACCACACGCACACACACACACACACACACACACACACACACACACACACACACACACACACACACACGAGGGAGGGGATTTAACTTTCCAAAGTCAGAGTTGAACACCCAAATCTGACATCATAGCCAGCTTGAGAAGAACAGGTAAAAAACAAAAGCCTCTGGAGAGCCCAAGTCCAGGAGTCCATCCTAGGATTGTGCCTAGGGGTAAAAGAAAGGAAGGGGCCAGGGGCCACCCCAGTTTCACTGTGGTCTGATAGACTAATTTCAGCTTGCTCCCGCACCACTTCGGAAAGCATTCAAAGGGTAGCAGGAGAGCGTGGTGGAGCTATGGGAGCTGGAAATGTTGTGCTCATCTGTAGGAGAGTGGGGTTGGCAGGAGGAACTTGTGGCTGGGACATCATTGAAATTAGCTTTTCCACGTCCAGCTTCTTTGAGAAAGTTTCTAATCTTATCTTCTGGAACTGACTTGCAAAGTGACTCACCCAACCTGGGTGAGGAGCTGGGGCTCAGCAGCAGTGTGGTCTCACAGCAGTTACCAAGGTCTGGGCATAAATTGTCGAGCTGGGCCAGGACTGCAGGAAGTCCAGAAGGGTGGACATGGGCCCTGGGAACCTGGCAACCCTCCCTCCATCCACCTCTTTCCCTGTGAGTCAATACTTCCAGGCCGTGTTTACTGTCAGCATGACTCCCTCTGAGGCCGATTTAGGGGAAGATCTTTAACTCCCGCCTTTTTCTCTTCCACCTGCTGATTTCAGGGTTGCTTCTGAGCCTTGGGCTCAGTAAGAAGGTGCAGTAATGTGAACTGAGAAAAGACTGCAAGTCCTAAAGAGAATCTGTCTTCTGTCTTTTTGAACTTACAACTGAACCCTTGAATGACTGAATATAGTATTTGACACACAAAATAAAATAGCTTTACGATATACAGTCACAATACCCATGTGTTGGTGCTCTGTAGTAAAGGTCTGCCCACAAAACCTGCTTAGAGAAAGTTGGGCCTGCTTTTCTCCACACAGCACATACATCAGCACCCTGGGTCTTTATCCAGACAAGGACGCATGGCTATGTGAGAGCCATGCAAAGAGTGGGATGGCCAATGTCACAGGTCAAAAACGCAAAATTTTTGCAGGATCCCTCTTTCAACAGAAGAATCCAAAGCTGTAATCTGCACCAGGCAACAGACACTATCTCCTCCCAGAGGCCTGCCAAAGTTTCTAAGGGGAAGCAAAACCAACAAAAGATAAAGGAGACACAGCTCAGTGGTGGAACAGATGCATGAAGCCCTGTGTGTACCCATAACACCAGAAAAAAAAAGACAATAGGAAAAAATGGGGTCAGCAGGGTATGGTCTCCGTAGAGACAGCTCCTGTCACCTGGTTTCATTGGCTGTGACAGCACACCTGATGTTTCAGGAGCCACTGTTTAATTCATCTTCCTTTAAGAGATTGCCTCTGGCTAATATGCAAGCCCCTCAGACCTTCCCACCTTGGGGACAATGGGTGCAGTTTCCTCTTCAAAAGCCACACAAAGAACCCACGGGAGGCAGTCCTTATATTCTTCGGGTTTCCTTCATGCTTTCCTTGTGGTGCTTGGATGTGCTTGTGTTTGCTTCACTGGCTTAGCTTGGACACTTTCTGAAGGGTAGAGTGTATTTATCCACATTCATTTCACTATCACTGTGTCAAAGTAAAATTGAAAGCAAATGGCTGGTGAGACTGAAGCATGGCGGTTGGAACTACAAGAGACAAGAGACTTTAGAAGTGGGCTGATCTGGAAGATGCAGAGAGAATGGCTGGGGGTCACAAGTTTCAATTCTCCCTTAACCTGTCTCCCTCACCTTCCCCACCTACCAAACAGGCCAAAAAGCGAATTCTATTTTTGTAATTTTTATATTTAATTATTTTTTTGAGACAAGGTCTCACAGCGTAGCCCAGGCTGGTCTGAAACTCGCAGAGATCTACCTGCCTCTAAAACTCTGGGTTTAAAAACATGAGCCACCATGCCCAGCAAGAAACAAGCTCTAAATTCTTAAGCTAAGCAATCAAAATGCCCTTTACGATAGGGATGACGATGAGGAGGAAAATGCCAGCAGCGGTTTCCATGACCACTGCGAACTAGCAGCAGTGAAGCAAAGAGGAGGCTCCTGTAGGAGTGTTGGTGGGAGCACTGGTGCACAGCTCCCAAACAGGCAATTAAAAATAAACAAAAGGCTGGCAAGATGACTCAGTGGGTAGAGGCACTTGCTGCCAAGCCTAACTATCTGAGCTCCATGGCAGGAACTCACATGGGGAAGGAAAGAACAGACTCTTGACAGCTGTCCTATAACCTCCAGGTGTACCACCCCCACCCAACATGCACTAAATAAATAAGCAATTATAAAGAATGATTTTAAATTGTTTTATGGAAACAACAGAAGGGGGAGCTATAGTGCCGTGTTGTTTTCGAACTGGGGTGGGGGAGTTTGCTTTTTCTTCCTAAATAGTAGGAAAACTTATTTCATTTAAAAATGAGCTACAGATCTGGAGATGTGGCTCAGTAGTAGAGTATTTGCCCAGCTTGTGAGAGGTCCGGGGTTCTATCCCCAGTTTCAATAAACAAAATAAGGATCATGATCAAATTCCATACAACTATATTTTGTTTTGTTTTTGAGACTGCAGCATGGAGCCCAGGATGACTGAATTTCTAATCTTCCAGCTTCTACCTCTGAGTGTTATGATTATGAGTATGTGCTACCTACCATAAAAGTGCTAAAAGAAGTATGAGAAATTAAGAGCAGAATAATGTCTATATAGACTTATCTCCTGCACAAGCATATTTTTAAAAAGATGATAGATATGAAAGAAAACAAAATTAGGAAAATTCTGAAATAATATTCTGTCAGAAAAGAAAGATCTGCAAAAGATAAAAATAAGGAAAATAATCACAAGCAAAGTTTAAACTGAAAAGCACATAAACTAGACAAATACTGTAATGAGAGAATTAGTATATGGGAAGACAGACAGACTGACAGGCAAGGGGTGGAGTTCAATGAGCATGAAAGACAGTGATAAGACATCATGTGGAATGTCCTCCAGGCCCTGTGCTGGATCCCCAGGATACATACATGCATGCATGCAAACATACATACATGGATTTTTAAAAACTGGGCAAAGTAGGACATTGGGTTTGAGGCAATGGTTACAGCCGTCTCTGAGAAAAGGAAACAAATGAAGATGCTGTGTGATTTCCCCAACACTCTATCTGTAAGTAGTTTTCATGCTGTGGACCGCAAGAGGTGGGGGTGCTCACATAGAATAGGAACCAGAGATCAGCTTTGAGAGCCCAAGTCACTAGATCACAGAGACAGCACTGACTAGAAAGAACTTCATCAAGGGAGCTCTGAAGGCTGGGCAAGGTGGCACACACCTTTAATCACAGCACAGGAGGCAGACCATGGCGCAGGGATCTCTGTGAGTTTGAAGCCAGCCCCACTACCTACAACAGAGAGTTCCAGGACAGCCAGGGTTAAACAGTGAGACTCTTATCTCAAAAAAGAAGAAGGAGGAGGAGAAAGGGGGGAGGAGAAGGAGGAGGAGAAAGAAGAGGAGGAGGAGAAGAAAGAATGCTCTGGTGGTTAACATAACATAGGGGTCCTCTTAAGCTAAGGAAATAGAGCTAGAAAGTAAGCCAAAGCACAGGGAGATCTCCCATAGGTCTAAAATACTATAAGTGCCTATGCGCTAGGACTGAAACATCTACCAATGTGAAGGACACTGTCACTCAGGGCTTGGGGGCTGTAGGTATTGTTCTGTCTATTTTTAATAATCTCAAAAGAACTACAACAAAATCCAAATTTCAAATAGCAAAAAATTCACAATGTCTGATTCCCACCTGAAAACTGCAACTTGACAGAAAAAAGCCCATAACCAGCAGGAAAATCCATCCAAAAAGACAGAACTACAGATAACAGAGAAGGTGAAAGTGAGGACAAGGGCCACAAAGCTGCTAATGTAAATGTGTTCTACACTCAAGAACATTGAAAAGGGAGACAGAGGAAGAAATGGTGGCTGTAGTGACACATGCTGGTGCTGCCAGCACTGGGGAGGTGGAGACAGGAGCTGGCTAGCCAGTATTGCAGAATCTGAGAGAGCCTCTTTCAAAAAACAAGAAGCAAAGTTGTCTTAGGGTTTCTATTGCTGTGAAGAGACACCATAACCATGGCAATTCTTATAAAGGAAAACATTGAATGGGAGTTGCTTACAGTTTCAGAGGTTCAGTCCATTATCATTATAGTGGGAAGCACAGCATCATGCAGGCAAACATGGGACTAGAGAAGGAGCTGTATCTGGAGAGTTCTGTATCTTGATCTACAGGCAACAGGAAGTGGACTGTGTTCCACGCTGGGTGTAGCTTGAGGAAAGGAGACTCAAAGCCCATCCCCAGAGTGACACTTCCTCCCGCTAGGCCATACCTACTCCATATTTCCTAGTAGTGCCAATCCCTTCGGGGGCCATTTTCTTTCCAACTACCACAGAAGTGATTAAAGAAGACCCAACGCTGACCTCTGGCCTCCATGCACATGTGCACAAACGCGCTAACGAAAGCATGTGAGCACATCCTTTAACACATGTACACTCACACACACACATACACACACATGCACAGCTAAGAAACCCTTGGAAAGAAGACATGCAGTGTATTCTGGGAAGAGAGAATGATGTATATCAAAGTGAGGTGAGAGATGGATGTGTTGATCAGCTTTCCAGGACCAGGACAAATGTCTAGGATAATATGCTTAGAATAAGGGAAGGTTTGTGCAGGCACATGCCTGGGGTATCAGGATGTGAAGGTCAGAAGAGCAGAGTTTGAAGATAGCTTGGGATACTGCACAGTGAGATTCTGTCTCAAAAGGAGAGACGGAGAGGGGTTCACTTGGGCTCATAGGTCTGGAGGCTTCGGCCTATGGTTGCTTGATCCCCTTAATTTTGCTCCTATCGTAAGGCAGTTTATCACAGAAGGCGCATACTGTAGAGTGATACCAATCTCCTTGTGACTAGGAAGTAAAGAGGAAGAACAGGGTTCTAGAATTCTACCCTCCCGTCTTTAAAAACAAGTGTCTTAGGTGTAGAGGCGTTCTGCCTGTCTCTGTATCTATGTATTATGTGCATTCCTAGTACCCAAGAAGGCCAGGAGAGGGCATTGATTCTGTTTCCTGGAACTGAAATTGCAAATGGTTGTGAACCACAGCATGGGTACTGGGATTGGAACCTGGGTCCTCTGGAAGAGTATCTAGTGCTCCTAACAGCTGCATCATCTCCCCAGCCCTCAGAATCCCCTTTGAGGGCATTTTCCCGTTGACCAGAAGACCTCCCACTAGGCTTTACCTGGAAGTTTCCACCACCTTCTGATAACTCCATGATCTGGGGACTTTGGAGAGACACTCAGGTCTGAGACAGCACACTGAGGAAGTCCAGCATTTTCTGTTGGAGATAAAGTTTGTAACAGGAGCACCGCTTCTCGGTTTCTTGACTACTATCTAGGGTAGGACTCATACAGAGATTGGGAAAAGATAGCAAGGTAAAGAATGTGTCAGATGGTCTCAAGCCCCCTGAGTATAGATTTAAGCCTGTTGACAAACTGGAACCTTGGAGGTTTGCATATCTCTGGATCAGGTCCCCATGCTGAGCATCTGTTCCAGGTAGCTTTTTGAAACAGGCTGTGACCCCTTTTGGGTCTTAGATGCAAACCTCAAGCATATCAGAGTCAGAAAACCAAGGTGTCTGTGCCCTCTACTGACAACTTAATGATTCTGGAGCAAGTTGCTTAAGTTAATTCCCTGACTGCCAAGATTATCCACTCCTCTGGCCCCTCTTCATCCTCCTAAGAAGAGAACAAACTGGTCAATTGTTGTCCTCTTTTCCCTGTCCCCAGGGACTACTCAGGGATGGGCATCTGATGCAGATCCATAGCCAGTCTGGCTCCTTCTCTGTAGCAATGGGGTGATAGGAGCCTCAAGTTGTCACCACTGGGGTGATCCTTGCAAAGAGCAATGGTGAAACAAGGAAACGCAGAGCCGGTGGTGAGCAGGAGAGAACAGGTTCCAGGGACACAATGCAAATCCAGTCCAGGCACATCCAATGTTTGACATTGTCACATAAATTGTCATCTACAAAGTTCACACCTAAGAATTGCAAAATCAGGTTACCAAGAAAGTAGTCTCATGATGTCTTAGGAAAGTTTATGGTTTTGCATTGGTCTGCATTTATAGCTATCATGAGATATATACGTCTAAACTCTAAATCTTGCTGTGAAAGGTCTGTTTCTGGGCTTTTCAACAATGTGAGCCAATCATTTCCCTTACTTCCGTTAGAAGCAAATTTAAAATTAATTTGGAACACAATAGTACCTGAACTGAATGTTATTGGAAAAACTAAGTGACATTAAAATAGAGCAGGGAACACATGTCCACAAATACTAGCCATGCCTACTTTCTTATTTCTATGTACATTAACATCATTTGGACCTCTGTACAGATTTTATGACTTGTTTTATATGGGAATTCACAAGGCCGAAGTGATATGTTAAATGTCTCCCAAATTCATCAATGACAACCAAGCTCTCTCTCCACGCTACAGTACAGACTAAATGGTAATAAGCCTAACACATAGTAGGTGCTAAGTGTGAATTCTCTTTTCACAGTGTGAAAGTGTGAGATGCTAAAAGCATGTGGTGCTGTTCTGTTTTGTGTTGTTATAATAAAATCTCCAAATCTTATTCTTTATAAAGGACAGAAGCTCATTTTACTCATACTTTTTCTAAGTTTGAAACATTAGCACTTTCTGGGCTCTGATGAAGATCATGGCTATGATACAGCATAGTAGGCACAAAAGAGCCACCGAGGGAGAGAAAGGAGCAGGTGATGTCTCATATCATCCACTATCCAGGAGAGAGCCTGTCCACAGAGAACCACATTAACCCTTTCTCAGGATGGTGCCCATCCTTGAAATTTACACCACTTCACCATCATTACATTGCAGAATGAAGTCCCCATGTGATTACTGTTGGACACAAACCACATTCAAATGGTGCCATACACCTGCTCAGCCAGAGAACTGAAAGAAGCTCTGGAGTTGAAAAGCAGCTTGCTAGATTCTATCTTCTTCAGGGAGAGTCTGTTCTTCAGAGCTGAATCTATGAATAACGTAGCTGCTGAATGTTGGCTGTGTCTTCCTGTCTTGACTTCCACAGGCTCACGTGTCTCAACTGGCCTGCCAGATATTGGCCGCCGACTCTGCCCATGGACATCCCACGTTCTCTTTCCTACTCCTTCTCCAACTCTTTGCCTTATGTTAGTTCCTGTTCCCAACCAATCTCCTGGGAACACCTTTCATGTGGCCACAGAGACTCCTGTGTGTGTATGCGTATGTGTGTGTGTGTGTGTGTGTACTATGTGCCTTCCCTTATCAACAAATCCATTAGAGTAGATCCTTTCTCCTTGGTGACCAGATACATAAGTGACAGCAAACACATTTGTACTGGAAAGAAAAAAAAACCAAAAAAAAAAAACCATAATTTTAGCTGTTAAATGTTTGTCACCAGCATGACCCGATATGAACATTTCATTATAGATCATTGAAACATGTTTTCTGTAAGTCATGGATATGTTCTATCTACTAGCTTAAAATTAGGAAGGCCTCAAGATAAGAGGAAGAAATGTTTGGATCCGTAAATGGACAATGTCTACAGCTATACCTCCCTGAATACTGTACAACCAAATACTCCCGGTCACACCAGAAATGTGGGTTGAGAAGTTTTGAATTTTGTCTTCAGTTGCTTTAGAAAATGAGGCTTCTCCTCAACAGAAAATACTTCACAAGCTTCTCTTCTTTCCTAGTGCTTGCTCTCTTTAAGCCTTAAAGACCTATTTATATTAATCTGTGGAAAGATGGTTTTCCCTCTACTCTCAATACAGAAAATTATACCCCCAAACTTGAGATTTCTCCTTACCAAAGCAAGCCATTTCTACAGTAGATAATACTTGGGTATCTACTAGTTCAACCCAGATATGACACTAACTTCCTGGAGGCAGCATCATATCACACAATTTTAGGACTGCGATCCACAAGTCTGCCTTGCACTGCAAATGCCAGCAGCAATCAATTATGCTTCTGACCAACAGCTGTAAAATGTGCCTTCCATTGTTCCCTCCTCAGATTTGACAAGTTTCCTAGAGCAGGTTAGAGCTCAGGGAAGAACTTACATCTACTGGTTTATTATAAAAAGAAATGATAAACTATGGATATCAGATAAAGGGATGCATAGCTCAGCGCATGTGGGAAAAGGTACACAGTGTCCATGTCCTTGCTGGGCATACAACCTCTAGGAACCTGCACATTAAGTCTAGCTTGGTGAACCAGTGAGTGCAGGAATACATCCAGCCAGGAGGATGTAGGACAGAGTGGCTAGGATGTAGGTGAAGGTGTAAGGATCCCGCTCCTTTTATGAGAACCTCAACAGGCCCCACCCTGTTAGTCACAGTTGCTGACTAAGATGGCGGTGGCCGTTATACTCAGAAAGTAGCTCGGCGGCTACAACACCTGTGCTCTTTTCAGTGCTCATTTCTTTATGGTTTAAAATTTAAAGAAGAAATGATGTGAAACAGACTGAACCGCCCCAACATAATCTTTGTGGGTATGAGACAATCAGAATATCTCAAAAGAAACAAACAGAGAGGGCAGTCAGGAAGCGAAGGCAAGAGGGAATCATTTCCACGGGAATGCAGGACTCGACTTTGAAGAGCCTTTAGAATACAAGGAAACTGCTGACATGCTCAAAGGAAATCGCCCTTCTAGGAGCGGTCAAGCAGCTCTCCCTAGCAGATAGGTCAAAAGCTAACTAGGACACCAGGCTGGGTGGAAGAGCACCCTGAGGGGAGGCTTACCTGTGACCAGTTTTAGGATCACTCATTGTCCCCCAGCTTTCCCTAACTCCCACTAATTTTCACTGCTAGATTCTGAGAAAACATTTCTCTCACACTGGCAGTGCAAGAGAATCCTTTAATCCCAATACTTGGGAGGCAGAGGCAGATGGAGTTCTGTGAGTTCAAAGCCAGTCTGGTCTACAAAGCAAGCTCCCCAGGACTGTTAAACAGAGAAAAATCTATCTTGAAAACCAAAATAAAATAAAATAATTTAAAATTTCTCTTGCAAATATAATCGAATTAGCACACGTGCACATTAGGGACATTTGAGCAGAATCAAGCCAAACTCATCTTCAGGTTTTCCTTTGAAGTGAACTACACAGAAAAAGCAAAGATTTTTGCTCCAAGTGCTATTAGTCTAACAAAACCTTAGCACTCCTTAGGCTGATGTAGCTCGGTAGGCCAATGTGGAGCCCTCTGAGAGTTTGGTTTCTTGTCTCAACATAACTGAAATCCCCCATTCTTAATCCCAACCTCTAGCTAGACCTTGCAGCAGATCTTCTAACTTGGGTACCCTGCTTGCTCAAAGTGAATACCCTCTGCAAGGCACACTAGGGAGGCACGGAACACTATCAGAATTGAAACAACCACTGCAACCACCACCAATCTCACCACCAACACACATACACACCAGATTCCATTATACAATGGCCACCTACCAAAGGACACTAGTGTGTGAAAAATAGTATCGCTTAATCCAAGGATCTGAACATTTTTCTCATCTTTTTTGTCATTCAAGAGTTGACAGAGCATCTGCTTGAATGGCCAGGTTGGCATCCAACCTACCCATCGTGCCAAAATGAACTCGTGTGGAGCCAAAGGGATAGCTGGCTGACACGTGCCTATCCTTTTCTTACAAGGGATGAGAGATGCATGCTTCCAGAATGCCACAAGGTGCTCATCAGTCATTCGTCCCCTTTTCCAAAGTTACTGTCATGAGTCTGACAGGTTGTCGGAAATGCCTGGCCAAGGACAGGCCCAGGGGACTTTGGCAGCTGCCCCAAATGTTCGGGGCATTTAAAACCAATGCCACGCTTCAAGGAGGTTGTTAGAAGCTTTACACCTGCTCAGCCAGGACTGACACCTGCTGGTTTGCCATTAAATATAGAAAGTTGGAACTAAAGGTCCTGACCCACTTAACCCCACTTGCTGTCAGGTGTCTGTGATCTATACTTATACAATGAATGTCTGTTCTTTTCCATTTATGGAGCCTTGTAGTGGGGTGGACTTTTTTTTTTAAAAAAAAAAAACCACTATTCAAAATGACACTGCTCACACTTCCCCCTTGGAACTACTTCCAAATATATTTCAACCTTTTATTAAAATAAAAATTCTGTATGCTCTGCTTTTAAAACAATAGACCTTATACAGAAGGAAAAAAATAAAAAGGCCAGATAGAAAGTATTTTTTCTAGGTTTGAATTCATCTAAGAGTAGAAAAATCCTAAATAGTTTTCTTGACTTATTTTCTTTTCTAGAGGAGCAGATAAATACATTCTGCACACTTGGTTCCTACTTATCTGTTTCTCATCCTCAAGTGAGAAACTGACGGGCCCAGATTAGAGTGGAATATTGGAGCCATTTTGACAAACCACAGTAACTCCCATGGAAGAATCATAACTGAGACCGCGGATGACTGAACTCCCATAACTCCTTTCACTCAAGCTTATATCAAGCTTGAGTGCACAGTTCGGGTCCCGGGTCTTCATGATAAGAGTATAATAAACTATGAAAATTCTTACGGTTTGCCTTTTTAAAGGAAAATTCCCCAACCGCTCCAAATTTGTATTTCCAAATAAACTGAAATGAAGGTTAGTCCAAAATTTATAAAACTTTGGATTCTATGGCTGGGAAAACCTGAGAATGGACCCGTTAAATATCTAACGTATGTTCCTGAGGGCACATAACTTCATTAACTTAAAAAGGTAGGAAATCCCACTTACAGAAATAAATAACTTTCCTTGTGTGTACAATGATACAGGCACAAAATTATTCATTGTAGTATTATATGAAAAAAGTCTAAATGACCTGAATGTCCACTGGTAAGAGCAGGCCGGATAAAACACAGCGTAACTACATGGGGAATACCCATCTCCTGAACACAGCTGTTGGGCTCAGTGGCATAATGCTTGCTGAGTGTGTACAAGAAGGCACCAGGTTTAATTTGCAGCACTATGAACATGATATAACTTGGGGATTATTACCAATTATCAACATTATTAATGACACCTTCCAGAGAGGAAGGTTGTATCAAAAACCACCGGAGGAGAGGAAACTAACTTTCTATTCTCCTTTAAATGCTGCACTGTGTGCCTCTAAGCAACTGCTCAACTAAAACTTTATAAAGGAAATAAAGGCCTGGTAAGGTATCTACATGAAAACATACTTTGTGTGCTTTCCAGCAAGCACTCCTGCAGCAAACAAGTCATGTACCAAAGGGCATTTTAAAATTCAGGTTGCTCTCTCCTACTGGATTGAGTAAGGTCATTCTTGGTTCAAGATATATTAACTCATGCTATACCCAAAGAGGCAATGCCCCTGGGCTTTCATTCTTTTCTAACGGAAGAAAGCATTATGTGTTGGGAAAGGTGGATAGTAAAGAACTTACTAAAGAGAAAGAAAAAAAGACACCATTAGGACACAAAGGTTTATGTGGTTTTAGCCATTACAACAGGAGTTCAGAAAGATCTTGAGTGTTACATTGATGTTATCAATATTACAAAAAGAGAAAAAAAAGTGACAGGCAACAGTGAAGAGCACCAGAGACCCAGCACAAACCTAAGACCATCTTTCTTCCTTCAACTGCCAAGGTATTTTCACAGATAAGCCCCCCTCCCCCTGCTTTCATCTCAACTTTCCCTAACCTTCTTGGCCTGGGAAACTCAAGCCTCATCCTCGCCCTCCTCCTCCTCGAACTCGCCCTGCTCATCTGCAGTGGCATCCTGGTACTGCTGGTATTCAGACACCAGGTCGTTCATGTTGCTCTCTGCCTCGGTGAACTCCATCTCGTCCATGCCTTCACCCGTGTACCAGTGCAGGAAGGCCTTGCGCCGGAACATGGCAGTGAACTGCTCCGAGATGCGCTTGAACAGCTCCTGGATGGCGGTGCTGTTGCCAATGAAGGTGGCAGACATCTTGAGGCCCCGGGGAGGGATGTCACACACGGCCGTCTTGACGTTGTTGGGGATCCACTCCACGAAGTAGCTGCTGTTCTTGTTCTGCACATTGAGCATCTGCTCGTCCACCTCCTTCATGGACATGCGGCCACGGAAGATGGCAGCCACGGTCAGGTAGCGGCCATGGCGCGGGTCACAGGCGGCCATCATATTCTTGGAGTCGAACATCTGCTGAGTGAGCTCAGGCACTGTCAGGGCTCGGTACTGCTGGCTGCCCCTGCTGGTCAGGGGTGCGAAGCCTGGCATGAAGAAGTGCAGGCGTGGGAAGGGCACCATGTTCACAGCCAGCTTGCGCAGATCTGCATTCAGCTGGCCTGGGAAGCGCAGGCAGGTGGTCACTCCGCTCATGGTGGCTGACACCAGGTGGTTGAGGTCGCCATATGTGGGTGTGGTCAGCTTGAGGGTGCGGAAGCAGATGTCATACAGGGCCTC
>PVIU01018020.1:0-40136 GCA_004026605.1 Ondatra zibethicus
GCAACCACTTTGGAAATCAGTGTGGCGGTTTCTCAGGAAATTGGGAATCAACCTACCTCAGGATCCAGCAATACCACTCTTGGGAATATACCCAAGAGAAGTCCAATCATACTACAAAAGCATTTGTGCAACTATGTTCATAGCAGCATTGTTTGTAATAGCCAGAACCTGGAAACAACCTAGGTGCCCCTCAATGGAGTCCAAGAGTCTTAGGACCAGAAGTAAATTGGCTCTCAGCTTGAAATGAGCTTAAATTCAATTCCACCTACATTTTAAATATTTGCCATGATAAATTAGTTCCAGGTCACACTGCACCATTTGTCCCCTTGGTGACAGGAAAGTGAATTGTATAGGGGTCTATGCAGAGCTAGATTAATTGGGAGATTGTAAGTCACCTCCAAGTAATTTTTTTTCCTTTTTGGAGAACAAGGAGAATTACTCAATTAAGCTACAGCACATATCTACTATGGAGTTCTGTGAGGACCAGGCTTGAGCCTTGGGCCTCTAGCCCATTCCCTAGACACCTCAAAGGCCCAGCCACCAAAGAACACAGAGCAAGTGCTACCCACTAACTTGTTGGCTGCTTCTTTGAAAAATGTGTTTAGGATTCAGGTGTTTTTGTAACCTTGAATTGGCAATGTTTATACATTTCACTAGGAACGATACCATGGGAGGTAAATGGAGAAACACACAGACCTCGCCTTGCCTAGAGCACTTGGTTCAGGTGCCAATATCCACCTACTCTGTGCTGTGTTCTGAGAATGCCCAGGTGCGTTTTCATGTGTGCGGGTGTCCACCAATTTCCATGTTGCCAAGTAACTTTGGTTGGGCTGCCCCTTTCTCATCCCTGGAGATTCTCTAAGTCACTAACCAGATGGCCTCTGAAGCCCTGCTTTCATGAAACCTACCTGCTTCTCTTTGATGCAGCAGCTTCCTAAGAGTGGAGCCTGAAATATGTTTCTCAACAGAGGAGTGCCCTCAGGCAGGTTCCTGGGCCGGTGCAGAACAACACAGCTACCTAGAAAGGGATGAAAGCAAATGTCAATAGGAGAGGAAGGACCTGAGGCCAAGTCAAAGGCAATCAATAGTGAATATCAAGCAAGTTCCCATCCTGACCTGGCTAGGGAACCAGAAGCTGATGTAGCATGCCCCCTCTGCGTGTTGACTGAGGGCTGTATGACCTTGGATGGCCTTGCATGGTCTCCATGTACACACAGACAGGGATCTATGGAGCAAAATGGGACCCATGGCTGTAGCGTGAATTCTAATTGGTATTAATAATAAAAAAAACCCGAGTCAGATATAAGGGTAAATGCTGAAAGACCAAGGAAGCAGAGCAGCCAGCCACTAGTTCTTACATCTACCAAATCCTCAGACAGAAATGGGCGATCCTGTCTCTAGGATCCCTTAGACTGAAACCTGAATCCTGCAGTGTTATATTCCTCTCTTTTGGAGGGAGAGTCCGCTTGTTGGTTCCCAGCTGCTCAGAACGGAAATAACCACACAGAAAATGTATTATTTAAATCACTGCTTGGCCCATTAGCTCCAGCTTCTTATTAGCCAACTCTTACATCTTAATTTAACCCATCTCCATTAATCTGTGCATCACCATGAGGTCGTGGCCTACCAGCAAAGTTCCAGTGCGTCTGTCTCCAGCGGTGGCTCCATGGCTTCTCTCTGACTCTGCCCTCTCTGTCCCAGCATTCTGTTTAGTTTTCCCTGCCTAGCTCTGTTCTCCTATAGCTCTGCTATAGGCCCAAAGCAGTTCCTTTATTAACCAATGGTATTCACAGCACACAGAGGGGACTCCCACATCACCTCTCTCCACCCAGCTGCATCACTTCCCGTCTTCACCTCCCTCGTGCTGGGGTTGAAGATACAAACCACCACCACTTGACTCTCTCAGACAGATTCAATCCTGTGTAGCCCAGGGTGGCCTTGAACTCACAGAGATCCTTCTGCCTCTGTCTCTCAAGTGCTGGGATTAAAGTGTGTGCCACCACTTCCTGGCCTCCATGGCTAAATAATGGCTTGGCTCAGCATCCTCATCTTCAGGCAAGCTTTATTTGTTGAAGCACAAACAAAATATTGCCACACATGACAATGAGCCACAAGAATAGACAGCTGGAGGCTGGGCTGATGCAATGGCTTGACCAAAGGGATAATTGTCAAGACACCAACAATTGTAAGTAGCATGGCTTGACTTCCCAGAAGATTCAGGTTGTTTAGAACACAGTCTGGGGAATGGTAGAGTCTTTCTTGAGGCTTATACACATAAGCTGTGGGGACACTCAGACATAAGACAACAACCTATGAAGGAATGAAAATTGGTACTTGATCCAAATAATGGAAAATTTAAAAAATAAGATTTATTTTATTTTTCAACTACCACTCTGCATATGCATGCATGTTTGCGCTTGTGTGGGTCTCTGTGTGTGTATGTGTGCATCTGTGTCTGTGTGTGTCTGTGTGTGTCTGTGTGTGTCTGTGTGCGTCTGTGTGTGTCTGTGTGTGTCTATGTGTGTATGCATGTGTCTGTGTGTGTATGTGTATGTCTGTGTGTGTCTGTGTCTGTGGGTCTCTGTGTGTGTATGTGTGTGTCTGTGTGTGTCTATGTGTATGTGTGTGCCTGTGTCTGTGTGTCTGTGTCTGTGTATATGTGTGTCTCTGTGTCTCTCTGTGTGTATGTGTGTGTCTGTGTGTGTGTCTCTCTCTGTACATATGTGCCTGCAGATGTCAGAGAGGCATTGGATCTCTTGCAGCTGGAATTTTAGGCAGTTGTAAACCACCCACTGCAGATGCTGGAAAATGAAGTGGAGCCCTCTGCAAAAGCAGGATGCTCTCTCTTGATAACTGAGCCATCTCTCCAGACCATAGAAGAAAACTTTGAATTTTTTTTAGCAACTTTGTATCTGTAAATATATCTTACAACTAAATTTTATGAACTCAACTTATTATTTAAATATTTATAATGAAGACTGATGCAAATGAAGATTTGTTATAATCATAAATACGTGACAGATTCTAAGACTGCACAAAAGTAGTGTAAAACACCTTGATAGTGGCTGTTTGTATTAGATACATTTCAAAATAATGTTTTTGTCATAGTAGGACAAATCCAATAATGTTATTAAGATTTAATTAATCTATTAAAAAAAGAGAGAAAATCAATTAGGGAAGTTGGAGAATTTTTCGGAAGGGAACTAGGAAGAGAAACACTTTGAATAAAGTAAATATAAACAATAAAAGCTGGAGACACGAGGCGTCCACACCAGGAAGCAGGAAAAAACTGGGTTATACCCTGGGTCTTGTTCCTTGTAGTTTATTTATCATCTTCACTTTTATTATTATTTTTACTATTATTGTATGTGTATTGGTGTTTCACCTGCATGTATGTCTGTACACCACGCATGCCGTGCCCAAAGAGTCCAGAAGAGGGCTTTGGAATCCCTGGAACTGGAGTTACAGCTGGTTGTGAGCCACCATGTGGGTGGTGGAAGTCAAACCTGGCTCCTCTGGATTGGCAGCTGATGCTCTTATACTCTGAGCCATCTCTTCACTCAGACACCCATTTTTAAAGGGGAACAAAATCACAACTAGGCATGGCCTGAGCCTTAAGAACAAAAGCATCCTCCCAGCCTTCAGACCAACCAAGGAGCCAATATCTCTACCTGTGGTGATGTTGGTTTAACCTTGCAGTCAGCAGAGAGGGCTCGGTGTGGTCCAGGACTCAGGCTTGTGTTCAAGCTAAGAAGAAGTAATAACTAACTATGTTTATTGTTCTCAGCTTGCCTTTTAGCTTTGTGGTCTGGAGGCTAACAGTGATAGCATTTACCTTTCAGCTCTGTTGACTTTGGACCAGAAGGGAACAGCTAATTTATTGTCGTCTGTTTACCCCTTTGCTTTCCGGCCGGTTTAAAGCGCCTGCCGCTGGTTCACCTTTAACCTGACAAGTGCTTGCAAGCAGCCAGTGATCTTTATCTCTGCTGACAGAGCAGGGCTGGCTAGGTTTTAATCCAATCATGCAAGGCCAGGGCTTGGACCCAAGTTACAAGCAGCTTGGGGAGTTTTCCACTCTAGCTCCTAGAAACAGCCTTCTCTTTCACTCTTCCCTTCCCTTTCTTCTGCCACTGTCCTACGTACTGCCAGCTGTGCCCTGCCTCAGAGGGGACTGCCACAGTGATGTTCATACGCCTCATATGGTCCCTGGAAGGGCGGCTTTTATCTCTTTCTTCCCTTCCTGGCACACCCAAGTAAGTATCAGCCAGCTCCATAAAGGAGGGAAAATCTACCATGTGCACAACACAAATGAACTTTGAAAGCCGTGAGCTAAATGCAAGGAAACAGAGACAAAGCAATGGATGCTCTTAGCCCATGAGATGTGGTCTCTAGAACAGGTAAAGTTGCAGAAGCAGAAAACAGAATCGTGACAGCTGGGCACAGCTGCTGAGCAGAGACCGTAAGAGAATCATCACTTATCCACACAGAGCAGTGATGAACTACTTAGTGCCACTCTGGCTTGGCATGTGACAAGACAGTTACAGTAGCAAGTTACAAAGACAGTTACAGTAGCAAGTTACAAAGACAGTTGTAGTAGCAAGTTATAAATTATAAATGTTTCACTAGGGTAAAAGTAATTTAAATAATAAAAACTCTGAAACTCAAATATCAGATGACTATAGGAAGTTACTAACTGCAGGGAGACGAGTGGAGAAAGTCACCTACTGTTGAGAAAGGTGGCCGTGGTATCGTGCTGGAGAGGAGGGCGGGAGCATGAGCGAAATACTTGATAGAAAGGGTGTCTCTAGTGTGTTTGTTGAGTCTTACCCCTTTCCCCCATCTCCTCGAAGGCTGTGTCCAGGTCAGTGGGAAAGACCATTGAAAATGTGACTGCTCCTCCCCAGGGAGGAGCTTCCATGGGTAGCACCCTGAAGTCTCCTCTATTACTCACAGGGATACCTGGCCCCAGTGACAGAGACAAACGCAGGTTTTTTTGTTTTGTTTTGTTTTTGCACACGCTCAGAGTTTCAACAAAGCTACTGCAACTGGCCAGTACACCTGAACACCTGTCTCTTCTAAGTGACTCTACCTGCATATGCTGTGATCAGCCTATTGCCTACTGCGCCAGCTCTCATCGGGGGAGGGTGACAGGCCTGCAATAAACACCACAGTGGCTTGTGATCTCCTGACTCCCCAGAGCCTCTTATACCTGCCTGTGTGGGAGAGGAGGGAAGTCAACTAAAACCCTTGAAGAACTTCCGAGCCCATAATGGACTACGTGCTGTGTGGAAGGTTAGGACAGAGTTACGGCAGTTAATAAATAAAAGCAACAACAGCCACAGTCCTAATTTGCTCAATTCCACTCGATTTATCTTTCAGGCCACTTACATCTTGTCTCCTAAGGGATTTATGGGGCTAACAGCCTAAGCATTATTCTTGTCGCTGGGCACAAAGCATGGCATAGAGCCTGGGGAGGCAGACTAGCATCAGGGAGTGCTCTTTTTTTTAAAAGAAATATATGTTGCTCTCAGGAGTTTGTATACAATATAAAAATTAAATCTAGAGTACTTTGTAGTAAGAGGCGTGGGCGTATAGAGAGTCATAAAACAAAGTTAATGCTTTAAAAAAAAAGCATAAAGTCTTTAAAGAGACAGAGTACGGATAGTCACAGATTAAAAAAAAATAAGCCACGTAAAAATGGAAAATTCACAGAATGTCTGGATTATGTATTTTATTGTGTTTTCTTTAAATTTTTTGACTGTAAAGGAGCTAAGTACACAGAGATTTTTCATTGTATGGGCTGCCAAGCTAAACCAGCATGGATATTATTATAAAGGTATAATGATTTCCATATTTGGGTCTAAGGATATGGTGCTTTGGAAAAGAGGTCCTTCTTTTGTTTTCACAGAGGATGAGACCCTGTAGATTCCTTCTAGATCAATATGGTATGATAGACCACGCCCCTGAAAGGTCACCATAAACACCTTCAGAAAATTACTTCACTCAACTGCCAACTGAGATGAACCTGGCACACAGGATACACCATGAAAGACCTAATTAACAGCGCCCCCATACAGCAGGAAGAAGTTTGGAGAGAAAAAACTATGCCCATATTCCCAAATATTGTTTATAAAAGTTCTTTTACATTTAAAGGGGGATATGATATAGATATGAATAATTTGCATTGGTATGGATTTTGCTTTATTGATACAAATTTAAGGTCAATTTTGTTATATGTATATGTATTTCTGATCTTGATTAAGGTATTGTGATTGTGTAGCTCATTTAAAAATGTAATGTATACTTAGGAAATATAGGTTGTTAATGGATAATCATCAATAATAGTCAAACTTGTAGTCATGTTAGTTAGATTTTCTAGATATATAGAGATCATATCTTTCAAAGACGACAGAATATGGCATTTAATGTTTTAATAACTTAGGGTTTTTCATGACAATGAGACACGCCTGCTCCTGGCAGCACCAATCTACTTCAAGAGGAAGATGGGCATCAAAGAGGCTCCTTATAGAGTTGGTTAGCCATTTGGGCAAGAAACTGCTCTTGCATGGACTGTTGCATAAATTGGACACAAAGAACCCACAGAGAGAGGACTGATGAACTTGCCTAAAGGTGAGATGATCCTTTGGGGTTCCTGTTTCATAAAGGAGTCTGCAAAGCATTCTGCAGGACACAAAAGAAAGTGACTGAACTGTATTTAAAATTTCATGCTTCATGGAAATGTCTGCTGAATACTGTGGGCCTGTAGGCTAAAGATGGATGCCCCAACAGTACAAAAGAACTTTGGGTGACTGTACAGGCAGCAAGATGCCTCTGTCATTTCTAGAGTTTTGGAAGTTGCTTACTTCTTGTTTACTTAGGTAATATTATATCCTTCTGGAGTCTTTGATGGAGTTGAAGAATAGATAGAATAGATAGATATAGTTTTCCTTTGTTATGATAAAAGATAAATTAGATCTAAATATTGTAACTGTAATTCTTGCTTGATAACTGTTTTGTTATATGTAATTTTACTATGTTAAAATGAAAGCCTTTCTTTTTTATTTAAACAGAAAAAGGGGAAATGGTGTAGGAGGTCCTTCTGTATTTGTATTGCTTTCATTGGTTGAAAAAAGAGACTGCCTTCCTTGGTCTTTTGTTAGGGCAGCCCTTAGGTGGGTGAAGTAGACAGAACAGAATTCTGGGAAGAAGGACAGACTGGCAGACACCATGTTTCTCGTGCCTGAGATGGACACTGGTTAGACTCATGCCGGTAAGCCACAGTCAAGTGGCGATATACATTAATGGATGTGGGTTAAACGAATATGTGAGAGTTAGCCAATACGAGGCTAGAAGTAATGGGCCAGGCAGTGTTTTAAATGAATACAGTTTCTGTTTAATTATTTCGGATATAAGCTAGCTGGACACCAGGAACACAGTGGGAGCCGGGCGGCCAAGAGCAGGCCTGTGCCTCTTACTACAGTACTTTCCTGAGCTGCGGATTTATTTAAAGCAGCGGGCAGAAGTGCTATCATTTACAACAAACAGATTTATGTCACCATAAAATCTTACTTCATAAAATATAGTGTATATATATACATATATATGCAGTTTTTCAAGCTTTCATCTTTTATTGAGTGTAGTTTTTATTAATTAAATTTGCTCTTTGACATTTTCATCCCTGTATATAAAACATGTTGGTCATGCTGGCTACGCCCCCTTTCATGTACAGCCCGCCCCTTGCACCTCCCCCAACCCTTTGAAGTTCCCTTTCTGATGTTTGTGTCACTTTGTTTTGCTTTGTGACCTGCTGGGATTAAATAGAACTGTCCATGTGACCAAGGTTATGAGACTCACCAGAGGGGTCTGGTAGACTCACCAGCAGCATTGTATCCGCAGGCAAAGACTCCTCCCTGAGAACCCTTCAGGAGCCAGAAGCACAGCCAGTGGCCCCGAGGCACAGCAGGGAATTGATCTTTTACATTTGTTTATCGTAGCTAATTTGTGAAATACCATGCAGATACAGGAAGGCCATCGGCAGGTTCCTTCTTCAGCTAGCACTTGGTCTCCATCGGAGGACTTGAGGCAGGAGCTATTGTCCTTTCCCGAAATGTAATGGGAAGTTTTTCTTCAGATTGAAGTCATTTGTGGTCACTGCAAAACACTGACTGGGTGTCAACACTTCAGGGGACTGATTTGATGACTTTTCTGTCACAGTTTTCCAGGTTGGCAAACTCAGGGCATTGGTGTCATGAGGATGCCACCAGGGACCGGCCACGTGACCTTTAGAACAGAATGGTGCTGAAGATACAGACGCCAAGAATGTGTATCGCAAGTACTCACAGAGAAATAAAGATGGCGGCTTCTCTGATGAGAGCTGGGCAGTGAGGGATATCATGATGACTGAGAAGTCTGGATGGCACCCCACCAGTCACTCGCCCCACCCAGGTCTACAGAAAGGAGAACACCCAGAGACAACAGACTGCAGTTGTTTCTGGAGTTCTCCCAAGTGTTTTAAAAGACTGTTAGAGATTAGTAGAAAGCTGCAAACACACACATGCGGTCAGGCAAGGCTGCCTCTGAGATACAGAGGACCCGGTAGGATACCCTCCTCCCAGGTTAGATAGACCTATGGGCCAAGCAGCGCCTAGACTCCATCTGTCTCTGCTCCCGCATGCTCTCATATAACCCCTGGGGATCTGATATTAGGCCCTCAGGCATGAGCAACGAGAAATTTACCTTTGCTACAAGAGACTTCCTAAATCTCTCAACGCTCTGCATTATTCTTTTTTTCTTCACTTATGCTGCTGAAGCTCCTCTGCCAACCCAGCTGTGCCCATTGCTTCCCTCATCACCGTGGCCAATGCCTGACAAGAAGGGTTTAGTCTGGCTCACTGTTTGGGGGGACACAGTCCATCAACGCAGAGAAGGCATGGCAGTAGAAGTTGTGTGGCGGCTTGTTCACATCTCAGTGGGTCAGGAAGCAAAGGGAACCAGGGCTAGCCTGTAACCCAACATCCCAATGCCCAGCAACCCACGTACTCCGTTATGGCCGCACTTCCTGTTCATCTCACAACTTCTTAAACAGCGGCACCAGCTGGGGACGAAGTGTTCAAACCCAGAGGCTTATGGGGGTGGTTCACATCCAAACTCTCTCCCCTAAAGGATGCTTCTCCTTCTCCACCTGTTTCCCCATCATCTTTACATATGGGAAAGTATCATTTTTTTAAAGAAAACAAGACAATTTAATAAGAGGAATTTGACAGCTGTGGGTTGACTCCATGGCAAAACAACGACAACAGCAAATCGGTAAAGCCAGACGGCGGCCTAGGTTGACTGGACACCGTCTCTCCCAAAGTGAAGCTTATTATCCATCCACCTGTGACTCAGCTGTTGATGCTTAGCTCACCTGGTTTCTCACCCTCTGCAATTGCTTCCTGTATGTATCAGGCCCATACCCTCAACCTCATAATTGTGGCCATTTTCTCCTTACGTTTGCATGATTTTTCTGCCTTGTCTTCTCCTGCCTAATTTTACTTTTAATTTTTACTCTAATTGATTTGTTCTCCTCCTGGGTGAGTCAAATATCTGAGTATAATTAACAGGAAGTGAGGCTTTGTTTATCCAGTCCTTGCTTGCCAAGGCTTCCGGAGGTGTCCAGAACTTCTGTAGATAAGTATTCATTATGCTTTCCCAGGTGGAAACACCTGGAGTCATTTAAGGGGGGGTCACACCAACAATAGAAACAGGACTAAACGGTTCCAGCAGGGCCAAAAAGATAAAATTACAGAAATATAATAAGGTGGCATGGAGGTGGGGGGCAGCTAGCAGCTGGCAAAAAAATTCCTGGAAGAGACAGACTCCTCGACCTCCACAGTTACTGATGAGGACAGATGTAGCAACTGTCATCACTGATGGGTGACCGCAAACCCAGAATTGCTTTGCATAAGCAAATGAAGGCATATTAGAGAGGCTGGGTTGCTTAGACAGTGGCCAACTCTGCCACAAACCCCCCAGGTAAGTGGACCCTGGACACAACTGTATGCCTTCTCAGAAGACGCTTGTGCAAAACCCTTGATAGTTGTGATTTCACTCTCAGAGGCAAAGTCGCTGCAGACAGCAGTAGGGATACCATGTTGGTTGCAACCGCAGCATCTTATACAGACCTATGGCTGGCACCGCACGGGCTGCATGGGGAGAGCATGCGCATTCAGAAGGTAGGATGGCACAACTTCTTTGTCGTTATCTAAGCCCTGCATTGCAGAGGAAAGACGTAGCCACCTCTGTGTTTCCCACTTAGAATCTGGACCACAACAGACCAGTTCTGCTGAGGAAAACACTACTTTCTGACACCTAATGCATCCCAGAGACAGTTAGCTTCAACAGTCAATGTGATAAAATCCAGTAACACCCAGGATATTCATGAAACATGCCTTTGAGAACGTTTCCAGAGAGGATTGCCTAGGTGGTGGGGTCCCACCTTGAATGCAGGTGGTAACGTAAAGGAAAGGACTGCCCAGGATCAGCATCACCTGCTCCCTGAGTCCTGACCTTCTAGGGTGCAAGCCTCCAGCCTTCTGTTCCTGTAGTAGCAGACTGCTTGTTTGTCCAGGCCTCCCAGGACAGAAATAATTAATTAAAACACTGCTTGGCCCATTAGCTCTAGCTTCTTATTGGCTAACTCTTACGTATTAATTTAATCCATCTCCATTAATTTGTATTGCCACATGGCTGTGGCTTACTGGGTAAAGTTCCCACCATCTGTCTCAGGCCGGCTACATGGCTTTTCTCCGATTCTGCCTCCTTTCTCCCAGCATTCAGTTTAGTTTTCCCTGCCTACCTAACTTCTGCCCTGCTATGAGTCCAAAGCACTTTCTTTATTCATTAATGGTAATCACAGCATATGGGGGAAATCCCACATCATGCTCCTGACACTGCAATTGCTGTAACTCTGCTCCCATGTCTTCCCCGCCATTGTAGACTGTAACCCCTCTAACTGTGAGCACAAATCAACCTTCATTCCCTTAAACTGACAGGTATTAGGTTCCAGTGATGGAAAAGTAATTAGTGTAATTGTCAAGCAGACCACACAAAAATCACATACAGGTAGGAAGGATAAAGGACCTGGTGCTAGAGTGAGTATCCTCAGGGATTTCTCTGCCAAAGCTTACGTACAGCTCAGGGAGGAAAGTGGGAACTGGTAGCTGTTGCGGCCAGCTCGACCAGCAAGGAAGACGCAACACCAAACTCTTCTTTCTGCAGTTTATTCAGGAACCTTGAACAATCTTCTGACTCTCTCTCTCTCTTTCTCTCTCTCACTCTCTCTCTCTCACTCACTCTACCTCTCTCTCACTCACTCTCTCTCCCTGGAGGAAGCCCGCCTGCAGCCTAAGTAGCCTCTGGGTAGCCAACCCTGGTGCGCCACATGCACTGCAGATAGGTCCAGGTACGCGGAAGCAAGCCAGATCCTTGGCCTTAGCCAAATATGGAGTTGTTTATCACAGAGAGCACTCGCCATCGGGAAGGCGGAGAGCGGGAGCCGGCGCCATCTTTAAGGCGCGGCTGCATGCAGCTCTCTACATATCCCCCTTTTTTATATATAGCAACAGTCGAGAGCAGAGGCCTAATCTCTGTAAAACCAGGGGCCTTGTACTGATCCTTATTCAGGCGTCATCCACCCGACGAGTACCAGACCCGACCGATACCTTTGCACAGAGGTGGGAAATAAGGTATCAACCCACATGCAATTAGGCATACTCTCCTCGGGGCCCAAAGCTTGGTGGGTTCCGAGTGCAGTGCTCAAGCATCCTGTGTCTAGAAAGATAGTATTTCATGGTAGCCAACCATGCGTGGGGGGACTGTCCTTCTTCTACAGCTGTAAAGGCTTGAATGATCATGGCTGCATTGCGACACTGGGAGACCTTCATGCGGTAGATGCACCACAGGCAAATCAAGGAGGCCAACACCAGGAGGCCTGTCAAGGCTCCTATGCCCACCCACTCCTTAAGATGGCTCATGGCATCAGAGATCCAGGAGGACAATCCTTCTGCCAGCCCAGCGTCCATCCAGGTCGAGTTCACCGTGATGATGGACACTCTCAGCTGCTCCATCATGTTGTCAAATTCTCCGGTCCAATTACCTAAAAGATAACTCTAATAGGAGATAGCATCATGACAAATTGGCATCAGCCTCGGGAACACGGACAGGAACCCTCATCCTTCACTCAGGGGCCCGGGCAGGCCTGTATGGGCTCTGATGTGTTGGGCATAAAAACAGGACTTCCTATGCCAAATTAGCTGTTGCAATTGCTGAAACAGAATACAGACCGGACTGGAGCTTTTAACGGGTCCGGCTACTTCTAAAATTTTAAGGGCATTAACAACATAGGCAGAGTCTGATATCAAATTAAAAGGAAAAGGACAAGTCTTAAAAACTTCAATTACTATCCTTAATTCTACAATCTGAGGGGAGCCCGGTTGGAACTGATGTTGTACAGGCTCCTGTGCATCTATCATATATACTCTGCATCCAGTTTTAGATCCATCCGTAAACACATTTGGGGCTTTAGAAATGGGCTGCGATGACGTTATCTTAGGGAATATTACCGGATGCTCTTTAAAGAAACCTAATAGTGGGTGTTTGGGGCAATGATTATCCACGCGTCCAGTAAAGCTGCACTGCAAAATAGCCCAATCATCTATTGTGGCACATAATGTCTGAACTTGATGGTTGGCATAAGGTACTACAATGGTAACTGGAGCGACCCCAAAATATTGCAGGCATTGTTGGATTCCAGTCATGGCAATGTTTGCCACTGCAGTCGGGTAATGTTCGATGGACTTAGCTGGTGAGATTTTGGAATAAATAACATCTTGGCGAAGAGGTTGAAATGACCACACCTGTGAGCATCTCTAGTGATGTGGAACAGCTGCAGCAGCTAGAACCTTCTGAGCAAAGGTGATAGTTAGCACCTGGTCCCCCCAGCTACTGGGTAGAAGATTCATGCCTACCCCTGGGTGCATACACCTCTGTTCCTTTCTCTTTTCTTTCTTATCCTCGTCCTTCCCATCTGCTCTATGAGTGTCCTTACCTCTTCCTCTGAGTCCGTAGACTCTAGGTTTTCTGTATCAGAAAGATCAGGGTATAATGTTTCCTTTCTATCTTTTCCCTTTTCACTGCTTGCCTGTTCAGATCTCTCCTCCTGCAACATCTCTAAAGTCGCCTGTCCACTTTCCACTGCCTCACTGGAGCATTGGTCTTCGAGACAGCCTCTGACTAGTTTCCAAACAGGTCTCACCCCGGCCTTGAGCGTTCCCTGCTCAAAGGCAAAATCTAAATCTCTCCCCAGCTTTTCCCATGAGGATATCGTGAGGCTCCCGGAAACGGCAAACCATGGTGCAACTGTATCACATTCCTGTAAAAATCTCCTTTTAATTTCTAAATTCTTTGAACGAAGCAGCTCATTAAGAGCCAAAAAAATTGGGTGCGATGGAGAAGCGCCCATAACTGACCTAGCAACCTTTTACGTTTAAACTTTTACTTTCGGTTCGCACAGCGGCGAGCCTTCCCCACTCTCTCTTTTAACTACAGAGAGGAGCAATTTACCCGCTCTTGTATCGGATTCCCACCTTACCTGGGAACTTACCAGTGCACTGCCCTGACTGCAGAAAGTTCTGAGTCTTCGTTGAGCGGTAGGAGAGAGGTACGGGCCACCACTTGTCGCGGCTGCCTTGACCAGCAAGAAGAAGTAACACTGAACTCTTCTTTCTGCAGTTTATTCAGGAACCTTAAACAATCTTCTGACTCTCTCTCTCTCTCTTTCTCTCTCTCACTCTTTCACTCTCTCTCTCACTCTCTCACTCTCTCTCTCTCTCACTCACTCTCTCTCTCTCTCTCACTCACTCTCTCTCCCTGGAGGAAGCCCGCCTGCAGCCTAAGTAGCCTCTGGGTAGCCAACCCCGGCATGCCACGTGGGCACTACAGATAGGTCCAGGTACGGGGAAGCAAGCCAGATCCTTGGCCTTAGCCACATATGGAGTTGTTTATCACAGAGAGCACTCGCCATTGGGAAGGTGGAGAGCGGAAGCAGGCACCATCTTTAAGGCGCGGCTGCATGCAGCTCTCTACAGGTAGCTTAGACTTGAGGTAGAAGGCGAGGGAGGACCTCATAGCTTGAGTGTAAAACTTATTTGAGATAAAGGCAATGGGAAGGGTAGGGAACAGAGAAGAGAGAGAGGGAGGGGAGAGAGAACACCACCAAGAGGAAGAAGAGAAGAGAGTGGGCGGAGCTTGTCTCTTAAGGGGACGGAGTACCATCTGCTATGCATGCGGGCATGACGCTCTGTGCCAGGGTGTGCCTGAATACTAACACATACTCCTCAGATTTCTGGAGGCATCAATCCCACACGGAAGGGGCAGAGGCAAGAGGGTCCCTAGAACATATTGGACAGATAATCGGTCTAGTCTAATTGGGGAGCTCCAGACCAAGGAGAGACCCTGTCTCAACAAGTATAGACAGTGCTTCTGTGGATGACATACAAGGTTGTTCTCCAGCCTGCTCACACACACACACACACATACACACACACATGCATGTACATACAAATAAGTCAACCACATTTTCTGAAATGAGGAACAAATGAATGTATTCTAGAAGAAAAAAAAGAAAGAAAAAAGAACCAGCTCCATTCAGTTCATAATACTCAATCTCTTGGAGCAAAGGCACTCGCTTTGAGACTTGCTGGCATTTGGAACTCCAGGAAGTGAGGGTGATGGTGGTGTCCAAGGTGACCTGTCCTGACAGAAGCCCAGCGTCCCTGTTTATTTCCAGCAACTGTCAAGGGAAGCGTAGATACAGCAGGTCAGACTTCGCTGCCCAAAGTCCCGATGGGGAAGCTATGAAAAAGGCCGCTGAGGAAAGGAGGCTTGATCCGGAGCTCACAAGATGTGCTCCGAAGTGGTCGGCTCCGGAGTAAAGCGTGACTAAGACTTGCAGTTACTAGTGAAGAGCAGAAGGGGTGTCAAGCCCGGTCCTCAGAAAAGCAGGTTCCGAGCTCGACAGGCGATACTGAGGAGCTAGGTCCCGTGTGAAAACGACAGCATTCAGTAAGGCCCGTCAGAGTGGCAACGAACCGCGCCCGCTCTGGTATTTTATCAGAGGTCAGGAAACAACATCAGCTTGAAACAAAGGCTGAGAAGGAAAGAGTATTACTGAGGCATCGCTAGTCAGTTGTATGAAGGGCTTATGTTTCCAATGGCTGTGGGTCGGCCTGTGGCCCACAGGGAGCGAGCAATGACAGAAATGGCTCCCTCTTGCCAGCCCTGGTGTCGTCCAGGCTGATCCACTGCTCTGTCTGATGTAGGAGGGTCTTCTGCATTTGTGTGTTGCTTTCATTGGTTGAATAAAGAGACTGCCTTAGCCTTTTGACAGAGCAGCCCTTAGGTGGGTGGAGGAGACAGAACGGAATTCTGGGATAGAGAAGGCAGAGTCAGGGAGAGTCGCCCGCCATGAAGCTCCCAGGTCAGACACGCTGAATCTTTCCCGGTAAGCCATGACTCATGGTGACACACAGATTATTAGAAATGGGTTACACAAATATGTGAGAGTTAGCCAATAAGAGGCTAGAGCTAATGGGCCAGGCAGTATTTCAATGAATACAGTTTCTGTGTAATTATTTCGGGCACCAGAAACACAGCCCTCTCCTTCTTATTACACTTGTCTGTGTCCCCATTTCCTTGTGTAGCAGCATTATTATCTGTGCTACATTGGCTTAGGAGAAGTGTGGCCCTCCCTGACCTCCAAGTCTCCTATTACATCCATAATGTTTCTTACGCTACTGGAGCAAAGTCGAGAACCAAATGCTACCTGTCCTGGAGAAGTCACCATATGAGGTCTTCCATGGGCCTGTTGGCAGACCCACAATAACCAAAGACTATTCTAGAGGGGCCAAGTGAAATGCTTGTGTCCCAGGCTCCAGTCAAGGACTTTAGGAGAGTAAACAGATTCTGTCCTAATTTCACTTCTTCTGCTGTGATAAAATAAAAATAAAAAATCTTGACATAAAGTGACCTAATGGAGAAAGACGTGTCTCCATCTCCATCTCCACTCCCAGTTCCGGGCTGTGCTCCACAGCCATAGGGAAGTCAAAGCAGGAACTTGAAGCAGCCACATTATATCCACGGGAAAGTGCAGAGAGCCATGAATGAATACACTCACTGTCTTGCTTCCTTGAGCTCAGCTCAGTGTTTCCACTCTTCTAGCCCAGGACCCCTTCCCGCAGTGTGCTGGGCTTTCCCATATCAGCTGACTTAAATTAGTCCCTCCCTGACACCCACAGACCAGCCCAATCTAGAGATGCTGGTTCAGGCTATGTCATCTCGACACAAGCTCCAGTCATTTCAGAAGAGGGGACCTCAGCTAAGGCAATGATTCCACCAGGCTGGCCTGTGGGCAAACCTGTGGGCAACCTTCTTGAGAGACAGCTACTACGGGAAGGCCCAGCTCAGTGTGGGCCACCCCCTGGACTGGTGGTCCTGGGTGCTAGCATGCTGAGCAAGCCCTGGGGACCGAAGCCAGTGAGGAGCACTCCTCAACAGCCTCTGCTTCCATTCTGGCTCCAGAGTCCTACCTTGTTTGAGTTTCTGCCCTGACTTCCCTCAGTGATGTGGAGCTCAAAGCTGAAACAAACCCTTCTCTCCTCAGTTGCCTTCAGTGGTGGGCTTTTATCATAGTGATAGGAATTCTAACACAAACAGTAGACAGTCCCTACTGGAATTCTCTTCCCAGGTGACCCTAGGTTGTGTCGTGTTGAGAACGGAAGCAAATCATCGCGGATACGGTCTCTGGTTGTGGGTAAATTTAATTCTAGTGCTTTTATTTGTTAATCCTTTTATAACGTTAATATGTCTCTTCCCTTGATAACCTAGGGGCCATTCTCAGCACTGTTTTCAGACTACAAATGAGTTCAATTTTTTATTCAACCTGACTTAGAAATGATTCTTTCTGGAACAGACCTCTTCCATATTTGGGAAGCTATGTTTATTCCAGAAAGTCTTGACCTAGTTAGCATGAAATAACTCTGACTGCATTAACCATCAGGAACATGGTGGCAGCTCTCATAGAGCCAAGTCTGACTTCGGTTATGAAGCTCTTTTTGAAGTTCTGTGAAAGCCAAGTGACAGACTGGTTGGTTGTGAGGCCCTTGCGAGCGGCACGCTTTCATCTTGCTTGTGAAGCCCTCCTTCGCCTGATCTGTTTGGGAGCTGCATCTGAGGGCCTCCGTTCAGAACAAGGAGGACGTACGTAGCACACCATTTCTAACCACGTTTTCAGCAAGTAATTCCCAATCTGTCAGTCACAACTATTCTGTATTATTCTTTCCATGTTTTTATTTAAAATGCACAAAGTTAAATTTACCACCTTGTTTATTTCAAAAGGCATCTATCTCTCCGCGGGGTTGAGTGTAGTCGGTCAGTCGTGTTGTTGTAGAACAAGCCCCATGTTGTGTTCACCTTGCAAACTGAAGCTCTGCCCGTGGAGCAAACTCCCTCCGCCTAGCCTTGGCACCCATTTCAGCCGTTCTGAGCTTGGTGGCTTGACAACTCTGCACAAAGATCTTACAACATTTGTGACCAGCCGGCTATCTAGACGGTGCCATCAGCTTCCTCCATGCTGCGGCATGTGTCAGAGCATCCATGGTAGAGCTGGATGACTTTAGGTGTGTTCACTGCATCCCACTTTCCTGCTGATGAACCCTGTGTTGCTCCCTCCTCAGCTGTTAGGGGAAGCACCGCTATGAAGACAATTGGGTAATTATTTCCTTATTTCAGGTCCTTTGGTTACTTATTCCCAGGAGTGGACTATCTGAATCATACTGTAGGTTCAGTTTTGCGTTTTGTTCTGAGGAATCACCATACTGGGTCTGTAGAGCAGTTGCTCAACTTTATAGTTCCACCAAGAGGGTACCAGGATGCTAATTTCTCCTCATCCTCACCAGCAACCGCTGTTTTCTTTGGGTTTGAAATTTGCTTTTGTTTTACTGATAGTCATTATTCTGATGGTTAGAGGAGGAACTTAGCTGTGATGTTCATGTGAATTCCCTAACAATTAGCAACGTGAAGTAGATTTTCATGTG
The DNA here is from genome assembly GCA_004026605.1 of Ondatra zibethicus. NCBI lineage: Eukaryota > Metazoa > Chordata > Mammalia > Rodentia > Cricetidae > Ondatra > Ondatra zibethicus. Next base: position 18,132 of record PVIU01018020.1, read on the forward strand.
TGCTGGGCATTTGCATGCCATCTTTGGAGAAATGGTTGTTTACATCCTTTGCCCTACAGTTTTCTTTTTTTTTAATTTGAGTTCGCTGTCGTTGAGGAGTTATTTACACATTCTGGAAAGTAACCCATTACCCGATACACACTTTTCCTTCTTGTTCTTGGGACAGCGTCCTTTGATGCACTGGAGTAATGACGGACTCTAACTTGTCTATTTTAAGCTTCTATGGCCTGTGTCTTAGGTGCAGGAACCTAGAAATGCAGAACCAATGATGTTGGTCATTTTTAGTAAGTATTTTCCATTTTACAGACACTCTGGTAATTAAGCACGTACAATAAACTATTGAATTCCGACAACTCTCTGAAGTAGAATTAATTTAAGGGGCTTTTAAAAGTTAAAGTTGATGGAAACCAAATTAAAACTAATGCCAAAAGGAGCCTGTAAGAACAGTGCCTCCAGGTGAATTGGCCTTCTGCAATTACTGATATGAACAGAACTTGTCCTGGGTGTTGACCCACATGACTCCAAATCAGCACAGAGGCACCTGCCTTCCAGTGTTCCCCATAGCCAAGTCACAGGCTCAGTCACGGAAGACGCCTCCATGGCAAACGGTGGAGGAATGGCTTAGGAAAATGAGGTGAATATGCACAGCAGAACACTGCAGCTGTCTTCTCTAGGGGACCTGCTCTCCCTCGCTAAGTCCCAGCAAAGGTCCCTTCTTCAAGGACCTCTTGACCTTCCAAATGACACGTGACAGGCTGCTTTGTGAGTGAATCTCCTCTACCAATACGGCAGGGCACAGTTCCATGAGAGTATTTTTACACCGCGGTGTAGCCCTAGTGCCTCATGTCTGCCACGTGGCACATAACCAACAGTAAATCATGAATTAGTATCTATTTAAAAAGAGTGTTCTGGGGCTGGAGGGATGGCTCTGTGGTTAAGAGCACTGGCTGCTCTTCCAGAGGTCCTGAGTTCAATTCCTGGCTCACAACCATCTGTAATGAAATCTGGTGCCTTCTTCTGGCCTGCAGGCATACAAGCAGGCAGAACACTGTACACATAATAAATAAAAAGTATTAAAAAAGATATCATTAAAAAATTAAAAATATAAAAAGAATGTTCTGTGAGGTCTTTTAGCCACATATACAGATATTACTGTATGATACCCCCTGAACTTAGGATAGCTGCCCTTTGAACACACATAGGACTGTAAACCAATTACTTATGATGGTGATTGGCAGTTGCTGATGGGTGGTGCTGGGCTTATTTTGCCTGGTGCTAGAAATAGAACCCAGCGTCTCTCAGAGGCTAGGCAAGTGCTGACCATGGAGCCCCACCCACACCTTTTAAATTTTATTCTCAGGCAAGATCTTGCTAAATTATACAGTGTGGCCCTGAACTCTCAATCCTTCTGCCTCTAGGACCGCAGGGTTGCAGACCAGCGCCAGTGTCCCCTTTTGTGACCCTTTAATGTTACTTGATTTTTTTTTTCTACAGTGAGACCCATATCACACAATTTGTAGTGTAGTAAAAGTCACAGGCAGGAAAATACCGTGTTCCAAGTCATTGTATTTTAGAATATCCAGAAGTTTCTGGACATTAATCCAACAGTCAATGACATTCTAAATCATTATTGCTGTCTGTTTCACTCACAGAAACACACACTTCATTTGAGGAACATTTGCGGGAGGTGGTCAAGGCTCCTCTGCGCTAATGCTCGCTCTTGCACGCACCATTTGCCTTTAAGTGTCGCCTTCTACAATGCTGTTACAATTTCAACAGTCTTTGAATTGATCCTTGAACCCCTTTAGCAAGTGAAAGAAAGACAAACACTCCTTCCCCGCCTTGTGCTTCCTGAGAGGCCGGCCTCCAACTGCAGCCTGGCCTTAAAAAGCGCTGGCTGTGTTCAGAAACGCCTGCCCACCTCAGGGCTTAATTAAGCTCTCAAGACAAAATAAATGAGTGAATTAAAAATGAAGATTAAGAAAAAAAATCAGGCCGGTGAAACATGGGAATAAAATAGCTGGGGAGTCCACGGTGTTACGTTGGGATGGGCAGACGGGGGCTGAGGCTCTGCTCTCTTGATAGTTTATACTAAGTGTACTTTCCGGGCTCTCATGCTGCTTAGCGCCTTCATAAAGCCTGTCAGCATGCTGACATTCTTTTCCCTATATTACTGTACTTGCTATATCCATACATGCTTCTTACTTTTTAAAAGAGAACTCAATGACTTTAGCATCAATGGAACACAAAGCTAAACTTGGTTAACAAATAATGGAGGGACATTAGGGGCCCTGGACAGTGTAAAATGCCATAAATTCTGGTTTACACAATGGGAAACAGACCTTCAAAAATTTTGGAAAGATCCTAACTTATGTTCAGTCTCTAGACTTTCCCCCAACTAAATTTTAATAAATATTATATATTGTATATATAGTGCAATTTATTATATAATAAATGAAATAATTATCTTGAAAAAGCAAATAAGTTGTTCCCCACTCTCCATGGAATACAAAGGTATAGAGTCTCTTCCACATCGGCCCATTACCTGGAGAGTTGCACACCGGGGGATGAATCAAGTATATCAATGCTCTCCCAGGTGGGCCTTCTCTGGAGCTATGGAAGGACCTACCTTTGCCTCTGCCTTCATTTAGATCCTGTATCTCTCTGATGTACTTATAGCCTGTGAGAGTTAATGTTAATTGTTGACTTGACAGAATCTAGACTCACCAAGTAGATGGTCCTGCAGACCTGAGTAAAAACAGGTGTAAGTTAATAGAAGAGGGAAGGCTGCCCCCTGTGGGTGGCACCATTTCCTAAGCAAGCAGTCCTAGTCTGTATTAAAAAACGGAGGGAATGAACCGGGCACTAGCACGCTAGCAGGAACCAGAAGCATCTGTACAGCTTCTACCATGAGTCAGATACCCCAACCATCAGATCCTCAGCATGAAGGGGTCCTCAGAAGTACATCCTCACATCAGTTCCAAAGAGAGAAGGGGGAGAAGGTTCACTGATTGAAAACACATTTTCTACAAACAGAATTTCTGCTCTCTTGGGCACATTGATTGGTGTCACTGAAGGGCTTTGAGGAACACTGGAGTCACCTCTCGAGGGGGTAAGCAATAAGTGTGCTTTCCAGGAATTAAGATTTAGGCAGCAAGGTCTTAGTGTCTAGCTGTTGACAGCTGTCACACTTTGCCCTGCCTCTTCCCTTTGTGCCCCACACATGTGCATATTGAGCCTGCCTACAGTTCCCTCCATCGGTGACATTGTGAGAGTCTCACTGTGAAAGCTGGTTCCCCTGAGCCACCAGAACTCCTTCCTCTTATGTCCCACCCCAACCCATCTGGATGGTACCCTTTCCTTATTCACTTGAGACAACTCAGATGTACAAAGGTCTATCCTGCAGTTCCCAGAGTCAAATGTGTGATTGTTTTCCCATGTATGCCCTCCTGATAGGTGGGGTGTTACAGACCTGAGTGTGTTAGTCTCTTAAGCCTTGTTGTATGCATGGAAGCCACAGAGGTTGCAGCTCCTGGGGTCTTCTAAAAGACTCATCAATGAGGCGTGAAGCTAGATGGGACCCCTAAGGAAACAGCCTCAGAGAATCATCTCTAAACAGGTACGGTCCACCAGTCCTACCTGCTGCCTGGGCCTGAAGGCAGGACGGCAGCTCACAGGGTCCACCTTAGCACCCTTTTCTCCCCATCGCTGTGTCGAGGGTCACACCAATGTCTCGGCACTTCTCTCACAGAGAAGTGACTCTAATCAAAGGCCCCTCTGAGCAGAGTTACTTTAAACCCTGCAACGTCTTGAGGACACACACAGAATATTGTGGGATGTGTATGTGGTAAAGTGCCCTTTCCAATAAGTCGTTTCTCTGGCTTAATGGCTCAGACAAGATCACCCGTGGAGCAGGTATGAACACGTGGCTGTTACAGATGTTGGCAAAGCACCTGCCCGTGTGTTGTCGAGCATTGTAGCAACACAACAGACCCTTCAAAATACCAGCAAATAAAATCTCCAGATGTGGGGATTTGGTTTGGTTTTGCAATATCATTTTTGGAAAACTTCCCCTTTCTGCCTTTTCATGGTGAGTGCCAGGATGGCAACCCCACGGGGCAATTGTTCTGTGTCATTTCATGGTGTGTTGGCAGGGCTCTCTTAGATGTCCTCTTCCCATGCCAGCTTCAAAGCCTACCCGCTTCGATCACTGTGAGACAGCAGGGAGAGTTCAGAGTCACCAAGGTTTTGGCAAAGGAATCATAGAAGCCAATCTCAAATTTTGGCTCTAACCTTTTGTGATCACATCATATCTGTGCCATTTGCCTGAAACCCCTGCATAATAATGGGTTCATCACAAGACCTTTGCCCTCTGGTTTGTAGCTGAGAGGGTCCTGTGGAATGCTTAGCAGACGGCCTAGAACACGGTTGAGCTTTCAACAATAATTGTTGCTGGCAGTGATGTCCGAGCATCGCGGACAACCATTCCCTGTGGACTTGTTCCTAATCTTGAAGACAAATGCCATGGCATACCAAGAACAAGCTCACGCCCATGCAGACATCAGTTTCCTTAGTTGTAAATGTGAGAGTTAGCCCCCTAAATTGTTTTGAATATCCTGCATGTATTTATGTTTCTCTAAAATCTAAGCCTGGTAGCGTACTCTTTTCTCCACTTTTAATTGTTTGACAGTTTCATGCATTTATGTAATTTATTTGTTAGTTAGTTATTTCCGCCCCCCACTCCCCCCCTCACCTGTCCATCTTCCACTGGCACTCTTCTCCTAGGGTGCTCTCCAGTTTCCAAATCTTTTTTGTGTGTGATGGACCGTGAACCAAAACAAACCCACGTTCCCTTTCGTGCCTTTTCTCAGGTATTTTTTCGCAGCAACAGAGGAAAGTGATGAACCTGGGAGCTCTCTACAAGGCAGTGGGTGCAGAAAGGACACTCCTGCCCTGCAGCCAACCCGTACCCAGCCTGAGATGCCGAAGGAGCAGTACAGTAGAGAGCAGCTTCCATCCACAGGCTAGCTCCCACAACCAAGCAGGACTTCCAAACTCCACAGCTGAGACGCTCTTCTACTCTCCCAAGACAAGCAAAACTCCGCCCAGATTCAGTCAGGCTAAGCAGTTCCAAGAAACAACCAGGGAATTAGAGGTCAAAGGTGAATGAGATAGATTCATTCTGCTTTTTTCAAGAAGGTCTGAGTTTGCTCGGTATGATCTCCGTACAGCTGATGAGAATAGAGTCTAGAGAGGCCCATGCATGAGCCATTGAACTAACTGCTTTTAAATAAGCTTCAGAGCAGACCCCTGGCTGCTGACTTCTTGGTGGCAGAGACGTTGTCCCTAGAGTCTCAGCCCCAGCCCTGCTACTGTAATGCCTGGAACAGTGTGGAAGTCTTCTTTTGCTTTGTAAAACAGCTTTGTGAAGAGCTGTCTCCCAGGGTCCTCTGCTGCCCCGTTTGAGCGCAGAATCTCTTTTGACCAGGACTCTTACGGGCTTTCCGACAGAAAAGAGAACAAAGTGAGAGAAGCAACCATATGGAATCACCCCCATACTTGGTACAGCTGGTGTTGTGGTTTGAGTGAAAAATGTCCCCAAGGGTTCACATTTTTGGACACTTGGTCCCCATTGTTGACACTGTTTAGGGAGGTTTGGAACCTGTAGGTGGTAAAGCCGTGTAGGGGAAGTATAGCACTGGGGGTGGGCTTTAAGGTTTTATAGTTGCACCCCTTTTCCTATTATCTGTGTGCAGATGAAAAACATGATCGTCCATCTTGTTCCTGCCACCATGCCAGCCAGCCCTGTGTCCTCCCCACGGTGATTGACCCGATCCCTCTGGAACTGTGAGCCAAGACAAACCCTTTCTTCCCTATGTTGCTTCTCGCCATGGTATTCTATTCCAGCCACAGAAAAGTAATGAAAACAGATGGGAACTTCAGTGTGTGATTTGCTTAGCAAAGGTGGCTGTCACCAGCAGGGCCCTGGTCACTGGCTGCACTGTCCCTACACTGTCCTGCCTACGATACTGCTCCACGAACGTGCATTTGATAACATCCAGCCACGTTCTTAATGTAAATGAGGTTCCATTAAGGCAGATGATTTATATCAGACAATTTACCGCATTTAAGAAGGAAATACAGCACAAACAACGCCTTTAACAGCTATTGCATTGGTCAGGCATGATAAGATAGATGGGGTTATTAGAAAATCTGCCTTAAGTGATGCCTATGGGTACAGACTGGAGAACTCAAGAAGGCAGCATGGCTCAGTCCCAGTCCAGAAACCCCATTCCCAGAGGAGCAACTCCAGTTCGAGGCCAAAGGCCACAGAGCCCTTAGGGAGCCTGGGCACAGTCCCGGTGTCGACAGGCTGAAGAACCTGAATTCTGGTGTAAAGGCAGGAGGACTGAAGGAGAGAGGTGAGGTGGGTCACTTAGCTTTCTCCTGTATTCAAGTCCCAGACCTAACACACGGTGTCTGTGTTAGATGGGTCTTCCCCAGTCAGTCTGCTGACCCTTGGGGACACACCCACAACTCTGCCCTTCCGTTCGAAGACTCTCAGTCCAGTCACAATGATACTCGACACTAACCGCCACTCTGGCTCTGATAAAGGGTCAGGAGAGAGGGGTGGTGGCTGCAGTTATCCAAAAAGAAACCTCAGAAATAAGGCCGTCGAGTTTAGTGACAATCACCTGTGTAGTTGGGATCATAAGAGCCTTGCAGGACACTGTGTAGCAGGAGTCCCCAGCCTGTGGCTGTAGAGGGAGAGGCTGAGAACTTTGAAGGGTCTTCTGGTCCTGGGGTCCTGAGGAAGCCAGTGTCCCAGTCATGAGGTGATGCCTTGGCTCCACTAGGCTCTCTCACCATGAGATGTTGTCATGGGCCCACAGCCGTAAGGACAACCAGTCAGAATCGTCAACCTCCAGAATCGTCGTCCAAAATAAAGTATGCTCTCTGAGTGGGCTGATTATCTCACAAACACAGTAACAGACCAGCATAGGCTTCCTAAACTTGACTTGTTACCATGGTAAGATGAGATGGTGACATTAGGGGACACTGAAGCCCGTGCATGAGGAATACACAAGGAAGCTCTATGAACCCTTTGGAAAATCTAAAATTATCCCACATTTTAATTTAATTTTCTCTTACCTCCTTAGGAGCCTAACACAATATGAAAGCCTCTGCGTCCACAACAAAGCAGAAACATGTAAACCCATGCCACACACTCGCGTTCCCTAATATCTACAAACTCTAATATCAGGACAGAATTGCATTCCCTGGAGGTGTGTGCTCAGCAGCCTGCTGCTCCCATCCAGGATATTGTCTCCGTCTTTATTACCTATCTGATTCGAGGCTTTCCTCAACAAGCCCACACTATTTTATAAGAAAATAATGAAATTTATTTTATCAGAATCACGTGTAACAGACTGCCTCAGCATTATTCTGAACAGACAGTATACTTCAATGTGTAATATTTTATATCTGAGAATCATATGTAATAAATCCACTTTTGTTTTTTTTAAGATTTCTGTGGAGATGTATGTTTCACGTTGTCCTCCATCCAACCCCGGCTGACCTTTTATTTGATAGGAATGATCTTGGCCTGTTACCGAAAGCTTCATGTCAGATCGGCAGCTCTCAGTGTCCCAGTCACCTCCCTGACCTCCAGTCCCTCAGGGCCTCTGTCCCTCTGTGAGCAGAGCAGCCCTTTTTCCAGGGAAGGCTGAAGCATCAGGACAATGAGGAATAAAGGCCTCCCTCAGCTACAGCAAAGAAGAACAGGACAGGTAGTAAAAGAAACAGGTTTTCTTTCTGGCTAATGTTTCCAGAGTGTCTCTGAACTGCCTCCTGGAAGTGTTCCGCCAATGAAAAGCCAGTGGTCCCAGGAAACTCCACCCCAAAGAGCTTTCAGTCTTCCATATCTTATGAATGAAGAAACCGAGGTACATAGAGATTTGGAAAAAAGGAGATTTGAACAGAGGCAGCAGATTCTTGACTTGTAGAATACAAAGATAACTGTCCCCCATGTGTGTGTTGTGTGTGTGTGCGTACACGCGAGTGTGAGCATGTGCACGTGTGTGCATGTATGTGCACATGAGTGTGTGTTTATGTGTATGTGTGCATGTATGTATTTGTGTGTGTATGTGCATGCACACACATACCTGGTCTACACATTTGTGTGCTGGCATGTGCAGAGGCCTAGGTCAGCACCAGGTATCACTCCTCAGTGCCACTCACCTCTTGAGACAGGGCCTCTCCCTAACCTGGAGCTTGCCAGGTACCTGAGACTAGTCAGCCTGCGAACAGCAGAGATCCCCTCCTGTCTACCTTCCCAGGCCTGGGATCGCAAGAGCAAGAAAGTCAGCTTTGTAAGTGTGTTCTGGGGTTGAGCCCAGGACCTCACAAATGTATAACACTCTACAGACGGACCCATCTCCAGGTAGCCCCAAGGCCATTTCTAATGCCGCAATACGTGACGTGGAACACATCTCTTACTCCCAGAAAAGTAAAACGCTCAGTCAAAGGTCAAAGGGACATTTCTAGTCACTGAAAGTATCACATGACATCATCTTATTTACTTTCCAGGGAAGAGTTGGCAGACAGTTCCAAGCCCTGACTGAAGGCGTGGATATGAATGAGCTTCTTTCACAGCTATGCAAATTGAAGGTAATACCTGTTTAGAAGACAAAAAATCTCCGCCCCCACCCCCTCACGGTTCTGTACATGGACAGGAAGCAGCAGCTGGTTCCCCTCCTTGCTCCCTCTCCACAGGGATTCCGTGGCTCTGTTTGACTCCTTTTCTAGACAATCTGTCAGGATCCCTGCTTATTATCCAGTCCAGAGCAAGCCAGTGGGCCTGTCTGGCATTTACTCTTCCACAGGAGGCCGACTGTTTATGATCTGGAACAAAATTGTTCATCTCACTCTTGCAATGAACCAAATGATAGGAAGGGTTTTCTCCTCTGCATTTGAGAAGGGAATTCGCTGTTCTCTGCTCTCCACAACCCCACCTCCCCTGGTATTCCTGTGTAAAATTGGTCTGGGCCAATGAGGTCTCTCTCCGAGCTCCCCCAGCATGGGGGTTTGCAGTTAGGGCTCCCACTGGTGCTCCTCCCCTCCCTCCGCTCACCCTGCAGTACGGCCTGACCGCGCATGTTCCTGAAGCAGCTCCTGTGAGCTTGCCCCAGGCTCTTATTAACATCATGGCCTGGTTTAAAGTTTGCTGTTATTCCTGTGCTGAAACCCACACTTCAGTTGCCATCTTCCCGAGATAAGGGCTGACCGCAGTTTCTCCACAGTTTTCAGGGTACCTGTTACAGTCCCTTACCATGGGGAGGCACAGCCCCCATCCCTTATCCCCCCCCATCTCAGACACTTCACTCTTCCCAATGGCTTGAGAGTACAGGGAGCCCCTTCCCACCTAATCACTATATTAGTCAGGGTTCTCTAGAGGAACGGAACTGATAGAGTAAATCTATCATATATATGCACGTGTGTGTGTGTGTGTGTGTGTGTGTGTGTGTGTGTGTGTGTGTGATTAGACTGACTTACAGGCTATGGTCCAGCTAGTCCAACAATGGCTGTCTACCAACAGAAGGTCCAAGAATCCAGAAGTTGTTCAGTCCACAAGACAGGATGCCTCAGCTGGTCTTCAGTTTACGCCAGAATTCTGAAAAAGTAGGATCTAATGGCAGTGAAGGAATGGACTTGTCAGCAAGAGCAAGCAGACAAAGAGAGCAAGCTTCCTTCCATGTCCTTTATCTAGGCTGTCACCTGAAGGTGTGGCCCAGATTAAAGGTGTAGCTTCCCACCTCAGAAGCTTCAGATTAAAAGCGGATCTTCCCACTTGAAATCACTTAAGAAAGAAAGGCCTCACAGGTGTGTCCAGCCGCTTGGGTTTTAATGAATTCCAGATGCAGTCAAGTTGGCAACCAAGAATGGCCATCCCAGCACCCAGCTCCAACTCAGAAGCTGGGTCTAACTTTGCCATCACAGTGCACACAAAATATCTCCCCTCAGTCCTCTTCCTGCAGTCCCTTCCTGACATCCTTGCTCTCCTCCTGCCAGCCCTAAACAAGAGTGTCCTGGAATAGCCAGACTTGTCCTTGGATTGATGGCTATTGTTTAATAATAGCGTGGAAATAGAATTCAAATACCTTACATCTCACTCATTAGAAATGTGCGATCCAGGGCTGAGGAGCTGGCTCAGTCCAAGAAAGTGCTTGCCATGCAAGCATGGTGGCCTGCCTTTGGCACTCCAGAGCCCACCCAGGAAAGCCAGGCATGGCGGTACCCTCTGTAACTCCAGAACTGAGAGGCAGAAGAATCCCTGGGACTCGTGGGCCAGCCAGCCTGGTCAGTTGTTGAGTTCCAGCTTCTGTGAGAGATCCTGCCTCAAAAATTAAGGTGGAGAAGCAGTTGAGGATGTCACCTGACAGCAACCTCTGGTTAGCAAACCCACAGACATGTGCAGCCCCTTCACACATTAGACACCAAAACCAAATGAATTGATTAAGTCTACAGTTCAGGGGTCTTAGGACATCCGGAGCTGTGCAATAACCATCGCAATAGGTCTTAGAACACCTCTGCTCCCATGAATACCCAACCCCTGTGTTAGTCACCTTTGTACAGTAATCAAATGATTGGAAACAACTTAAGGAGGGCTCGTGATTTCAGAGCGTTTGGATCATCATGGCAGACAGAATGCAAAGGAAGTAAATTCCAGTGTAGTGTTAACTTTCTTCTCCCCCCCCCCATTTTTGTTCTGTGGAGAACGGTTCTACCCACTTTCAAGGTAGGTCTTTCCTCCTCGGTCAGTCCTCCCTGGAAATAATCTCATAGGCACACCCAATTTGTAGGGAGTTATAAATCTAGATCAAGTTGATACTAAAAATTAGCCAGTGTGCTGCCCAACCTGATCTCTTGTTGTTTATGGGTGTGTTGGATATGTTTGCTTTGGGGTAAGGTCTCACTTTGTAGCCTTGTCTGGCCTGGAACTCACCAGTTAGCCTCAACTCACCTCTTCTGTCTCCCGAGTGCTGGGATTAAAGTCTTCTGCCACCACACAAGGCTCTGGCCTCATCTCTAATTACTCCAAATTACCGACTCATCCCAGCAACAAGGTCAGAACAGTCTCCTGACTCCAGACCTTTGCTTCTGCTGTGTCATCTTCCCTCAGATATCTGCACGGCCCCCACACTTCAACACCTTTTTGCAAAAGAAAGTCTCACAGAGGACACATCCTGGCCCACATCAGGTAGCTGCAACCACCAGACCATCTTCACGTCATTTTGTGTTGTCTCTGAATTTGACCCCTCCCACATCACATTTCAAGTTTGAAATCTCACTCATTTACCTCTTCATTTCCTGCCTCTCCAACCAGATGATGATGAGGTAAAGTCGGGGATTTATGTCTTGTCCACCACCATGTCCTCAGCATCTACAATGAACTCATAGTTTTGAGCACTAATTGTTCTCCTGAACCAGCATAACACTTTAAGTTTAGTCAAGACACACATTTCCTAAAGCGCATATGCACATTTGATCACATATCTTAGAAGCATATTTCCAAATTTATCCATTTTATACTTTTCCGTAGAATTTCTTGGCTTTATTTTCAACAGACTGCGATTTTAAGCCATGCAAAGGAAATTATAACAACTGAAAAAAAAAGTGGAGGGAAAAGAAAATGAGCATAAGAAAGAGAGGGAAAAAAAACGATTCTAAGTTCCATTTGTGCTACAGAAGGGAAAGACAGCATCCACATTCTTGGCCAATCCTGACTTTTGGTTATGAAAGCAAACCTAATGTGGCTTTCTGCTTGGGTTTGGAAGCCCTCTGCATGTTTGTTCCCTGAATTGATGTGGGGTTTTTCCTTCCGTTATTTGGAAACCAAATCAATAAGGCAATTTAATCCTCTCAAATTACTCATGATGTTCATGGCCATTATCCACAGTGAGCCCAGCAGCTGAGTCTTTTCTGTTATTGAATGACAGATTGGCAGCTATAGTCCTTTGATTAAGGCACCTGCCACGTCCTTTTGTTACCTGTATCCCATCTCCTCGCCTTTCTTTGATCATCTTGGTTTTATTTCCTCAGACTAACTCCTGTTCTCTTCCCCACCCCTCAGCATCCCTTCCGTCTACCCACCCCTCTCTTTCTTTGAAGACATCTTTTGAGTCAACACTTCCACACCTATCACTCAAGACACCAAAGTGTTTTCATTGCTGGCTGGATTATTACAGGGATCTCTTCACCACAAAGCATCTCCAGTCTACAAAGCCATCAGATGATTCCTTCAAAGCCTAAGTCTCACCACAGCGGCCCACTCTGTGTCTACAGCCTCCGGCTCTCTCAGATAGAAGCCACACTCTTCTGCATCCACACATCTGTACCTTAGTTTTGTGGACCCTGGACTCGATACATACATCTCAAGACTGTGACACTTGATGGCCTTCTATCTAGACCATTCTCCCAGGTGACGGCCATCTCTGGTACCTCCTTCATGTCATCCATCATTCAAAGTCTACCCTTTCCAAGGAGGCCTTCTCCAGCTACCACAGTTAAGATCACAGTGTCACTGGTCAATGCTCTTCTCCAATGTAGTCTATAGTCTACCCATGTGGTTGATGGTCTTACTATGCCCTCACTGTGCTGTAAGTTAAGCAAATTTTCTTCCTTCCTTCTTTCCTCCTTCCCTCCCTCCCTCCCTCCCTCCCTTCCTTCCTTCTTTCCTTCTTTTCTTCCTTCTGTTTGTTTGGTCTTGTTCTTTGTTTTCAGTGCTGGGGACCAAGTCCAGTACTTTAGGTTTTCTATGTAAGAATCTATTGTTGAGCTGCAACTCTAACCCCTCAGCAAAAGTGGGATCTTTTTTTCTGTTCTGTTCATTATGGCCCAGTGCCTAACAACTGTACATACCCATATCTGTTGAATGGATGAGTTAAATGACTGTACTCATGCTAGCTACCCACATGGGTGACACTATAACTCCCCAGGAGGATGTGTTTTCACTTGTCTTGGGTGTGCACCTAGGAGCAGGATTCACTTGGGTTCATAAGCTGGGTCTGTGTGTCTTCTTTTGAGGACCTTGGAGACTGATTCTGGCTTAGTGTCTTTCCATGTTGCTGTGATAAAACACCCCAACAAAAACAATTTAACAGGAGAGAGCTCTTTCTGACTCAGAATTCCAGGGTGTAGTCCATCATGGTGGGAGGATCAAGGCTCAAGCAGTCACACTAAACTCAGCTAGAAAGAAGAGAGCAACAGACAGGAAGGGGGAGTGGGCTACAAAGCTCAAGACCACTCTCCAACAACCCCCATCCTAAGGATGCCCTTCACACACACACACACACACACACACATATACATGTAAACAAATGCATACATATACATGAAAAGTACAAATAATTTTAGAATCTTTTCAAGGGAGTGAACTACATCTTACTCTCCGATTTTTCCTCCAGCGCCCACCGAGCCCACACCCACCTCCTGATGATGTCAGAGGGACTCCTGGTGCACTGGACCACAAGTGTTGTCTCTCGGGCTTTGTACACCTGTGGCAGAATGATGTGAGGCTCAGTAGGGATGCACACAGCTCTCAGGACATGATGTGTGGAAATGAGAGGGAAGTGGAGACAGTGGGTTGTTTATTTGGAGTGGGCTTGTGGACTTTCAGCTGATCCACGCAGCTGTATCTAGATGCTTCCAAGCATCCGTCCGCCTCTAGATGCTTAAAGGGCATGCTCCCTCCTCCTTGCCTTTAAGCACATGAATATGAGATCCAGAGACATTCAGTTATTTATTAATGTACTAAGACACCTTCCTTGTGAGGCTAACACAGTTTTCACCTCCTTCCAGCTTAGAAACTGGGGCTATAATCATTTTAAAATAGGCTTTAAATAGCCTTTTTCCCCATTTCAGAAGTTCCCCTTTGTTCTTCAAAGGCTGGCTCTTTTCTCTCTGTACTAATAACACTTTGCCTTCTGGTCTGCAGTCTGCTCATTAGACCCATGGAGTGACCTCAATAAACACGGTGCACACACGAAAGCTTGGGGAGACGTGGCGAAGCAGAAGTCTGTGAGAATTTACAAATTTTTCATGACAGGTGGGCACAAACCCCCTCATGTCCGTGGTGATGATCTCAGCCCCCGGCAGATCAAAGGAAGCAGCTGTCTTTAGGATTCCTTTGTCTACTCCTGTGCCTTCAAACTTCTTCTTCCCTATTGGACACAACTTCCAATTTTGTTTCTTGGGGGCTTACACTGTACTTGAGTCCTTGAATTGACCACCTGACCGATGACAAATATTTTAAAATCTTCTGTATTCCTGAAAGCCTAGTTAGTAATCTGGGTACTTGTTCTCAGACTACGTGAAAAGCTGGCGATGCTTTCCACGGAGCAGGCTCTGCTTTAGGGCCCTGGAAGCTGGCCGGCAGCCATACTGTTTTCTAATGTCAGTATGAAAGACCCCAACCGATTTTTCATAACGAACTGGATGAGTTGGGTAATGGAAAACTACAAAGCATGGTAAACCGTTGCACTCCAGCAGATTCTTCCTTCTCCCCCCCCCCGCTGGGCAGGAAGGCTAGCAATTATCAGGACCAGTTACAGTCTTCCAGGCAGATGGTTATCAGAACGGTCATAGTGAATGAACACCAAACTTCAAACTGAGTCACAATGGAACTTGAGTTTTTTGGAAATAGGCTGGACTATGCTAATTTCATTCTGGGTTGAACTCTGGTTTGAATATCTAGACCAATCCCAATTGTACCCGTACCCCATATTATACTTTATGTAAAACTTGTGGTTTTGTCTATAAAAACTTGCTTGCATGGATACTCGGGGTGCTTGGCTATCACGAAGCTAGGCACCCACTTGCGCAACCGTGAAATAAACCTCGTGCTTTTGCATCTGACGGCCTGGTTATTGAGCCTGGGGCTCCTCGGCGACAAGACCACTTTGAGGGTCTTTCAAGTAGAATGTCTGAAGAGGCTCATTTGTCCCCCACTGTCCCTTTGCAGTGACCCCCCCACCCTGTGTCGCAAGGTCAAAAAGGGAATGCATCCAAAAGTGAGAAAGCCAAGGAGCGAGATGTTAGCATCAGTCCGTTTGATGGGTGATTCTCCAAACAGAAATGCACAGTCAGGCGGTCACATGACAGGCAAACTCAAGATGGCATCCTGCTAATGAATTGGTATTTCAGACATCTTGCAAACAAGAGAAGAATCACTTGTCTCTGTCACCTCTCTGGAAGGACCTTTTATGGCAAGAGGCTTATTTCAAATCACAGTTCGGTCTCCCCAAGACCAGGCTACCATGGCACCGTTGCCTGGGGATGGATTTTGAGCTGCATCAGACAGAGGCTGACTCAAGAATCCACTAGCTTTTTTTTTCTCCAGAGCCCTCCAAGTGCTCCCCTGCTGGCAATTCCGCAGCCTCGGAGGCCACTCAGTCTGCAAACTGCAAGTCTCTCTTTCTCTTAGTTGGCTGCTCAGGCTGCTGAGAAATTGCCTATATCGTGTTAAGCTTTGATAACAAGTTGTCCCTGGTGCTAGATTATTCTCTCCAGGAAAGCCTGAGAGGGAGTGAAAAGAGGAACATGGACAGCAGACTCTGTACCTCAGTGTGGTTTCTCAGAGGATGGGGCATTTGATCCCTGGAACTTATGGCTTCACTGCATCCTACGTGCTTCTGCCCTCACTGTACAGTGCAAGAGGGTTTGTGCTCTGCACAAGGCAGAGCTCACAAACTGTGATAAGACGTAACTGTATTCAAGGCGATAGGATGGACTGGGAAGCAGACAGCCTTTGTGGGGATCTTTCTGCCCCCAAGCAGAAGACAATCACAAGCTATGGACTTACTGTGTGATTAAAATAGCAGTGGGATTCACCTTTGTCAATGAGGAACTTGGTATATAACAAATAAACACATTAAAGCAAAGAATCAATTGTTTCTCATGACTCATTGACCATCAGTTAAAAACGAAGCTTGGGGGAAGCTTTGGATCAAAATAGTAATAAGACTTAGAGTCCTCAGCATTGAGAAATACACTAATAAATACGTGCGATTTTCCTTGTTGGTAGATGATAAAATACTTGGCAATAAGCCATTAGGGAGGAAGGCTTATTTATATTCACAGTTTGAAGGGATACAGTGCATCACGGTGGGGAAGGTGCGGCGGCAGGAGTGTGAGGCGGCTCAATACCCAGCCCACAGTTGGGATGCAGAGAGTGAGGAATGCGGGTAGCCAGTCTGGGTCTCCTGAGTAGTCCTGACAAAATTGGGTTGCTCTTCCCAGTGGCTGGCCATCGAAGGGATTCCACATCCTGCCAAGCTGACAACACTAACCATTGTTACACAAATAAGCACTGTAGGGTGCCAATATGGGAAAATATTTGAAACTCCATGGAATAACCTAAGCACAGACTTTCATCCTTCTGGGTGGGAAGACTCACTATAACAAAGATGTACATCCCTTTCTGAACTGGATGTTCAATCCAACAAAGTCTTTTTCCCAGACTAAAATATTTATGTTAAAGATTTAAAAAATGCCCTTTGCTGAGACACTTTTTTCGAATTTATTCCTGAACTGTTTTGTAAGTATACTTAAGGTATTGAGTCATGTCTCCCCCCCCCCCCGCAACCTCTTCTCTTCATAAGGAGCCCTCTCCTGATTTACTACCTATTTGGAGCAGACCCACTGAGTTTAATTACTGTTGCTTGTATTTTTTAAATGAAACTGGGTCAATAACAAAAGATCTTGAAAAAAATCAGTTTAAAAATGAGTGACATATTTTATCAAATATTTGAGACTATTAGTTAAGTAATAATAATTTAACAAGCAATCATTTGGGCTAAAGAACCAGTGGAGACAGAAGTGGGGTAGAACAGATCCTGGGGAGCAGTCCTGAACATAAGAATGAGAATCCATATATTATACAAGAAGTTTGAAAAATTCATTGCAAAAAGAAAAATAATAATTTTTGAAGTGGAGTAGAATAACTGGTTAAATATTTAGTGGGAAAAGACTGGAACTCCAACTTCATACCATCCTCCAGAGCAAATTCCTAGTGGATTCAAAAAAAGTCAATAATGAAAAGCCTTCAGAAAAGTATTTTTGATCTAGAGATGAAAAAGCAAATGTATGAGCCTAAAACATAATAAAGGAATCACCAATGAAAGAAGAAAACTCATAAAAATGGAAATGTCCATATATCAAAAAAAGAAAGAAAAGATGTTAAAGGACAAAATGAGACAAGATATGCATCAGAAATATTACAGATAAAATGTTCAGAGTCTGAATACATAAAATATTTACAACCCAATAAAAATGAACAAGAATCATGTCTAATTAGCATGAAATGCTCAGTTTCTCAAATCAAGATATTACCTTTCATCCATCAAATTTAAATTTTCTTCCACTAATAATTTCCGCAACCATTAGTCATGTGAAAAGATTCCTCTTTATATGGACGCTTTGAACTCACACAAGTTTTCTAATCAAGCAGCGGAGAGCATGACTCTAGCCAGAGGAGTGTGTTCTCTGGGGAGTTAAATGTGAGATCAGCATGTTGAGCATTTCAAGCTGAAGCTAACTGAGCAACTATGGCTGATGTAAGGGCCATGCACTCCATCTTCCTACCTGTGATACACTCTGGAGGTTCTTCTAGAAGGGGCATCCCTTCGTTACCAAGCTGAAAAATAGCTTTAGCCGCCAGATCTGGTCACTGGAGTTGTACTAACCTGAATAAATAAATTCACTGGGGTAGCCATTATCTTCTACCTCATTGTTATATCCCCAGTATGTTACTGTCTCTTAATGATGTCCCTAGAATATACTGTCTTCGTTTTGAGAGCCATTGTCCTGCCATTCACATATTTCTTGTGGTTTTTGCATAAGCAATTTGTGGTGCTTGCTTCTTCAGCCTCGGCTCTTGTGGAGATTCCCAAACACATATAAGGTCTCTGTGTTTTTCTCTTACTACATGGCTTTGCGTGAACTTGGCTCCTGTGGAGGCCCCCAAAATCTGAGCCTTTTCCCCCTTGTCTGGAGGTCAGAGAGTTTGAGCTTGCTCCTGACAGGCTCCTAGATCCAGAGGCAGTCACACAATACACACAGAACTAAAGGATATCACAGGACCCCCCCCCTCTCTCTTGCCCACTATTTTGGCCTTTGAAATGTCCATTTGTGTGGAACAGTCAGATGCCAAGTGCATTAGGAAAATACTCTATCCTTTAACCTTGAGAAATCTTTAAAGAGAAAAAACAGAC
This sequence comes from Ondatra zibethicus, assembly GCA_004026605.1. Lineage (NCBI taxonomy): Eukaryota > Metazoa > Chordata > Mammalia > Rodentia > Cricetidae > Ondatra > Ondatra zibethicus. The sequence continues at coordinate 36,404 of PVIU01018020.1, forward strand.
CTCAAAGCCAAAGCACAGCAGCACAGCTCCTCCAACAGATGTTAACACGTACAGAACGGAAATGGTCATGGTCATCAATCAGTTTATAATCTGCCGAATTCAGTTCAATTTTGAATATCAATAAGAATATTAATTTAGAAAGTCATAAACTGCAACAGATAGCATAAATAATAAGCAAAAGGGTGAGAGAGCAAGAATGGAGAGCCATGGCATGATTATATAGGAGCTGCAAACTGACGAGAGAGAGCATGACTTCGATGCTAGTGTAGTCACAGTTTCCAAACGAGCCCCAGAGATGTCCAACCCCCAGAACACAGAATCTGTCCCTATTATGAGAGCTCATTCCTGTGGCCATGTTATGATATACATGTGTATATGTTATTTATAGCACTGCGGGGGGCTTTAATATTAGGTGACCATGAGCTAATAAGAGAGCCCAGCGAGACTTCATGACCCTTAAAAGTGGAGAATTTCTCCAGTTGCAGTCAGAAGACAGAGGGACACAAAGTGGGTTAAACTCCACAAGCATTCTCGAGCAACGGTAACTTAGGGAAGTTACAGAAAGCCCCCACCTCACCACTAGCAAGGAACTGGAAACCTCTGTCCTAGAATCACAAGGAACAAGATCTAATGATAACCAAGGAATGCACAAAAGGCACGTTCCTCTCCAGACATTCGAAGGACCTTGTCTTACTGACACCTTGATTTTGGAATTGGGCAACTCCAGCCAGAGGATCAGCCATACTGAGTCAGTCACACTTCTCTGACCTATAGAGCAAGGAGCTGATAAATGAGTGCCATTCGAAACGATAAACACATGTCTCTTTGTTAGGCAGAAACTGAAAGCTAATATAGATGGTGCCACTGGGGATGTAGCAACAGATTTACAACCATTCCCCCACCCTCCACCCAAGACTTTTCAGTTGCGGGATAGACAATTCTTTGTACTGTTGGGTAGACTAATTCTCCATACTGTTGGGTAGACTGGTTCTCCATACTGTTGTTGGGTAGACAAGTTCTCCATACTGTTGGATAGACTAGTTCTCCATACTGTTGGGTAGACGAGTTCTCCATACTGTTGGGTAGACTAGTTCTCCATACTGTTGGGTAGACTAGTTCTCCATACTGTTGGGTAGACTAGTTCTCCATACTGTTGGGTAGACTAGTTCTCCATACTGTTGGGTAGACTAGTTCTCCATACTGTTGGGTAGACTAGTTCTCCATACTGTTGGGTAGACTAGTTCTCCATACTGTTGGGTAGACGAGTTCTCCATACTGTTGGGTAGACTAGTTCTCCATACTGTTGGATAGACTAGTTCTCCATACTGTTGGGTAGACTAGTTCTCCATACTGTTGGAGAGGCCCTACATGTGCACACCCTTTCTGAGCATTCTGCTGCCAACGTGAAGTCTCTTTGGTCCACCAAACAGATGTCTAAGAAGTCATCTGTTGCTGCATCTGTCGTCTCACTTCTCAATGTGGTGTACCAGCACTGAGACTGTGACCTCCATGTAGAATCTCAGTCACAGACCACGTCCAGGAGCATGTGGATTAGATCATTCTCGGTCACACCCAGGTCTGCTGATCCAGGCAGTACACTGCCATGCCACAAGGGAAATGGGGAACTTCTAAACTGTTTCTCGTGTACATTCTCTTGTCTAAATAACGTCACTATGGCCTAACTTTGATTAATGTAACTGACCACATCAGTAAACTAAAAAGAGAACTATAATCATCTCTACAGGAAGAAAAAACCAGGAGAAACTCGATGTCAATTTATACCTCTCCGAACATATCAGCCGTAGAAGGAAATATTTTTCTGATAAACTGTATCTATGACTCGATGTTAAGACTCTTTTGGGGGTGAGGTGTGGATGAGACAGGGCCTCACATATTCCAGACCAGCCTTGGACTCATAAGGTGGCTGCAGAGGACTCTGAATTACTGATCCTCCTGACTCCAACTCCCAAGTGCTGGGATTATAGGTTTGCACCTCCATACACATTTTTGTTTATTCATTGTATGCAGTGCTAGGGTTTCAAGCCATAGCATTGTACATGCTAGGCAAGCATTGTACCAACCGAGCTCAGAACTCATTGTTAATGCCAGGCTCTTCCTTTGAAACCTAGAACTCACCATTTCTATCCATATCAGTTTCCACTGCACATTTGCAGTGATTGAGAGCAAGTAATTCTTTCAAAGACTGCTTAATGTGCACTTATATACTGTGTATAGAGAAGCCAATTAGACATGTACATTAAATATATTTTACATGTATGTACACATTCAATAATAATTCTATATACCAGTGACTAAAGGTTTCAAAATGAAACTTAAATGTTGACAATAAAAGGTCAAGAATCCAAAAATAAACCCATCAATAGACAGGCAACATACAGACAGATTAGACCAAAAGAAAAGACTGAAAAACTCAAAGACCTTCTGCACGGCATTTGGGTACTGGCCAATGTCAGGACTCTTGGAGAGCCCTGAAATGTCTGGAGTTTTATCTTCCACATCTCTGGCTGTTTGTTGTAATGTTTGTTTAGTTGATTTTGTACCAATTAAAGATGCCTTTAATGCTAATGGATTTGTTAAACTGACATGTCTTCCTGATGGTGTGTGCTGGAAAATGGATGTAATGTGGCCAACGGCAAACAGCACAGGAGACTAACGCAGTGCCCAGTCTACAGCGTGCGGAGCAAGCCTGGGTGCTTGAGTGGTCTTTTCAGAGTCTGTCTTTGTATTGAAGCCATAGTCCAGGATTTCTCCCAGCTTCTGGCATTCTTAGGTTTTTCTTAGCTTGAGTCAAGGCCCCAGAATAGCAGGTGTGAAAACTGAAGCCAGAGTGCCTCAGAGCATGTCGTGACGGGAGGGACAGGGACTTCTCAGACAGAGACTCCTGCCAGAAGTAGAACTATGTGCAGATCACAGTAAGTCTGTGTTGAGGTGAAGGAGGCTCGTATGTGGATATGCATGAGAGAAAACACTCTCACGACCTCTGAGAAAGCCATGCTTGGTGCTGAATAGGAATGCGTCCTGGGAAGAGACAACCCTGACACCTGAAATTGTGACCTTCTTGGGAAATGCTGCTTTGTGGTGCAACGCAACGAAGATGAAGCCATCCTGCATGAAGTGGACCCTACTCACCTGGCACTTTCATAAGAAGAAGGGAATTTGGATGAGGAATAGACACCGTGTAATGCAAAGGCAGAGGCCACAATGGTGCATCTACAAGCCAAGGATTGGTAGGACTGACGATAACCACAAGGTGTGAGAAGGTATATGGTCCAACTGACCAGCCCTCCTCCTGACACCTTGATTTAAACTTTAGGCCTCCAGAGCTATAGCAATAAATGCCCATGGGTTTTATGTTATTCTGTTTGTAGAAATAGGACTTTCTAAGGACTACTTAAATTTAGCCCAGCCTGTCACCTCCCAGTCCAGGGACCACTGTTGATGGCTTCAGTAGCATCTGTGCTCCGATTGAAAGGTGAGTTTACCCAGTAGCTGAGTTCATTGTCAATGGCACAGCAGAGAGCCACACTGAGTCCATTTCCATCCCATCCACACAGAGCTCACCCCACTCCATCCACACTGAGTCCACGCCACTGCATCCACACAGAGCTCACCCCACTTCATCCACACAGAGTCCACCCCACTCCATCCACACTGAGTCCACCCCACTCCATCCACACTGAGTCCACCCCACTCCATCCACACTGAGTCCACC